>JADLZN010005673.1:22726-59927 GCA_018155175.1 Sinocyclocheilus anophthalmus | reverse complement strand
AATAATATTTATTTGCAACAACTTATGGAGTACTGAATGCTGCACGCACACCAGCGTTGTCAAAGTAACATTTGGTCAGTCAAACGTTTGCCATTAATGGGAATAACGGTGATACACCAAGAACTGAAGTAACATGTTTACACAGCAACATGATAAATGGTACATTGACCATACAATACAATGAAATGTTTAAAGTGTAATCTGAAATTACATGTTTTGTCTGTGTAATTAAGAAACATGCAGAGACCATTAAATTAAATTCCATTCTTTGAATGAAAATTTAAATAACATGTTTGAACCCTTATTTAATGAAACATGTTTTAACTGTAGATGTAAAAACATGGTTAAACAGTTACTTAAACCAATTTTGACCATAGATATACATAACATGTAAGCCCATTACTTAAGAAAGCATGTTTTGACTGTAAACTGAAATACATTTTAAATAGCTGTTTAACAGATTTCGACTGTAAATTGAAATAACTTGTGTCAGCCAATATTTTAAGAAATCAACTGAAATAGACCATAAATTTGAATTACATGCACAGCACTTTATTTTAAGAATTCCACCCTAAGTTTCAATGTTTCACATGTAAAAATGAGTTGCAATGATTTGAAATATAACATACATATGGTATCATGATTTTGGCTTACAGCTGTAATTTTACATTAAGCTATGACAGTTTTTTTTTTTTTTTTAAATCTGTGATGTTTTAAGGCTGTAAGTTATAGTGTATCATGTAAATATGTCACACTCACAAATATGAATTTATTACAAACAATCAATATTAATTAGTCCCCCTCTATTTTCATGTAATGCAATGCAATACCTTTTCTATTGTAAATAACACCAGTCTTAAAAACAGCAATACCAACATTTGTACACTGCTTAAAAGTATCACTAGGTTCTAACACTTGGTAAAATATGAAACTCAAAACATTAAGAACATAAAACTCTTCTCACAATGCTTGTATAATCCATAATAGACACTATAACTATCCTATAAATCTTTCTAAAACACAACATGAACAAATCCAATTAATATCATCAAAGTCTTCTACACACAAGGGTTTGGACAGACCAATGGGCACAACTCCAATTCATTCTGCATCTTGGTAAGTGTTTTTTTTTTTCAAGTGACCTCTCATCCAATGATATCTTAAATGTAATTGGCAAACAGGTGTAAATTGTTAACTACATAAATTGTTAGCTGGTCATCTTGCAGTTTAGATCATGAACTGTTTGCTGGAAGAATTTAAATGTTAATTCGTCTACATAACTGTGTAGTTATTTTTTATTTTGTTTTATTACAACAGAGTCTGGTTCTGGTTCATTGTTTTATTATTATTTTATTTTTTTTAGAACTTAAGCACACTCATTGGATGGACAAATAATTTCATATTAGGTGTGTTACCTTTAACTATATATGTAATGTGCAAATTTTGTGATTGCTCTCTTAAGACAGTTAAGGCAATTCAAAAAAGACAATTCTCTCCTCTCCTAGCAGCGATGAATGCTTTTTTGCAGTTTGTTGCTAGATTGTTCCCAAACCCAGCTACTTCAATACTTGCCATAGAGGGTTTGAAGAGCCTAGGTGTGGAGACCATCGATGACCTTCAGTTTCTGAAAGAACAGGATGTAGCTGGCTTCCTAAAACCAATTGAAGCAAGAAAACTAATTGCCCAAATCCCAAGTAAGCTTTCAAATCAATGGTCGGCATACAAATGTATATAACATGCATTCACTTGAATTGACAAATAACACACCAGTCTTTTTCATTCTATATTTTGTAGCTGTATTCTTTATTGTACAGTGTTAATGCTTGTTCATGTTTCAACAGTATGGTATCAATGCCAGTTTTGTCATTTATGCTATTTAGATGTTGCTTCCACTCGGCAAAACAGTGCAAATGATACATCTGCTGAATACACCTCTGATGCATCTAGTTCACCTGGTCCTGGTGAAAGCAGGACATGTAATTTGTCAGTTCTATTAATTCATACACTGCTGAGCCATTAGATTGACAACCCCCAGCTTAGAGTCAGTAGTGTGCTTTCAGTCAGTAGTGTGCTTGGTGTCAGAATGGGAAAAGCTGCCAAAGCTTGAAGGACAATCTGTGATGGTACGGTGCCTCAGATCTTTGGTCTCGTAAATGGCTCACCTTGTGGGTATGTGAGTTTCAAAAGTGGAGCATGGATGGCCGAACAACGAAGCATCGTCCACAGCTCACTGATTCCAGAGGGGAGCGGAGACTGTCACGCATTGTTCACAGTGACAGCAGGACCACAGTGCAACAAATCACCTGCAACTACAACAGTGCTGACCAGGGCAATGTGTCACAGGACACAGTTCATTGCAGCCTTCTGTAGTTATCATGGGGATGCAGCTGGGTAGTCAGCTATGCAGGCACATGCGCAGAAGGCTGCGATAAACTCTATGCTGTGACGCATTGCCCTGGTCACCACTGTATTGCTGCTGGTGTTTTGTCACACTGTGGCCCTGCAGCTCCCTTTTGGCATCACTGAGCTGCAGACATCACATGGCTGGATGGTGTTTCTTTGTTTGGCCATCCGTTCTCCACTTCTGAAACATACTCACTCACTACAGCAACAGGTGAACAACCCACAAGGCAAGCCATTTCCCAGGTCAAAGTTCTGAGGCACTGTGCAATCAGTTTGTCCTTCATCAAACTTCATACATTGGCAGCTTTTCCAATTCAGACACCAAGCACTCTACTGACTGAAAGCCGGTCCTCTGGTGGTGTGTATATATACTGTGAACTGCACCTGTGACACCGGCACTTACCGCTCTAAGCTGGGCGTGGTCATAAGTGTATATAGTGTGGCTCAGCAGTGTATATAATGTCTTTAGAAGAAGCAGACATTTGAGTAGCACTTCTTAGGAAGTGGGAAAGTGGTAGATTTGAGTGTTACTGTAATTGCTGTATTTACTGTAAAGTAATTTGCAAAGAAAAGGGGAATATTGAGAACTGAATGCTGCATGAAAAGTGGAATTGTTCATTCTCTAACATGTGGACATTGCTTTATCTTTTAGGTGACACTAGCTCTGAAACTTTGGTTTCTGACCATGACTGGCATTATGATTTTATTATTCCATGGGAAAAAATGCCAACAAGTTTTATGAGGAAGATTAAAAGTGGGGAAAGGTCGAGTTGCTCTGAGAGGAGACAGTTGGTTCGCATTGTTGCTTCTGAAATCCTGGAAGTCAGTAAATGTCCAACAAAAAAACGTATCAGAAATAGCCCTGAAAATTATTATTGCATACCCAAAGTCCTTTAGAGATGAGATTAATTCCCAGATTGTAGGAATTGGATATGACTATTTTCTTTAAACAACTAGTCTGTCGAATTGACAATTTAAAAAGAGCAAAAACTTCCACTAGACCACTTTGTTATATGCCAGAATAGTCAAAGAAACGGAAATTAGAGTATGGTTGTATAAATTCAGAACCCCAGCTGCCAGTTGGAGAAACGCCAGAATTGCAACGGGAAAAAAAGAGAAATTGCTTGAAATGTTTCAAAATAAGGAAAGCAATGTAAAGACAATCTACAGCTTGATGACTGCTACCTACACCTCCCAAAGAAATGACATCCAATCTGGAAAGGAAACCAAAGAGTTACTTGATGAGTGGCCATATCTTTTCCAGGCAGCAGGAATGAAAACACACTTTAAAGAGCTCACTGGCATTGACGTGAACGACAGCTTTGAAGAAGCCACTACCAGTAAATTCAGAAGAATATCAGAGTAATTTGCAGAATTCTCATTCTGTACATTTGATTGCTTTCTGGTTTTTGTTTGTTCAAAGGAGAGAACCCACTGACAGCCAGTGTATACATGGTAGCGGTAGACCAGATGATTGTGAATGACCATCTCTTGAGTTTTACTGAGGCACTGTATCTGATGCTTTCCCTCTACTACATATTGAGCATCAGTTACCCTGTAGAACTGGGGGCCACACTAGAATTCTTGCAAAGGTAAGTCATAGACTGCATTCACTTGGTTAAGAAATGTGCAGAAATTAAGGTTACTATTATTGCTGTTGGTTTTTTAAAAGGTGCATCTTCAGGATAAATCCACATAAAGGTACCAAGGTGAAAAAGCGAGTGTACTCTGTCAACCCAAAAGTATTGAGTCTCACATAAAAAATTGCTGCATTTGACTGGGGAGACTAACAGGTATAGTCTTTTAATATGAGCAGGGAGCGCTATGCTGTCTCATATACATAGTAGCGGTTGGCTTTATTGCTTGTTTATCAATCATCACTGATAAAGTACACCAATGTTATTATGAGTAACTAAACTACATGTGATAAGTGTGTGGCCTCAAATTAGAATTTTGTAAATGCTCATTTATGTTTCTGCTTTTCTTTTGGTTTGTGTTTTAATTATAACTGTTTGTGTCCCCACAGATGCAGCCATTCAGAAAAGTGACATTTGTCTCCGCAGTACAGGATAACATTTTTGTACTGTAACGCATGCCTTTGTTCCTTTAAAAATCTGTCTTATTCCCCAGGACATGTTCTGTATTATTAGTAGCCAGGCCCGACAGGGTTAATATTTTATTATTATATTATTAGTATTTATTTGGAATTTATTTAAAAAAAAATTTTTTTAATGTACACCTTTGTGTCTGAATCATGCCTTTTGCTGGACATGTTATTATTCCATTGTTTTATTTTAAAAGCTGTATATAGTTATAAATAGCTTGGTTGACTTGTTTACAGCAACACCCTGGCTATCATAATTTAATGAGTTTTCGTAATTGTGTATTTTATTATTTTGTAAAATTTCATATTTTATAACATTGTTCACTGCACAATGGTGGTGTAGCAGTAAATGGACAAAAATGAATAAGAGTAGTTATGCCTCCTAGATTGTAAATGCAATGGAATGTACATTTGTTTTTATGTTAAGATAAATACTTGACCTGATGTCAAGTAGTGCCCTTGACAATGAAATGTGATTAAGAATACAAAAGTGATGTTCTGTTTTGTTGTATTTTGTCAAGGTGCAATAAATTGTCCGTTTCAAAAGCATTTTTAATTGAGTTATTTCTTTATTTTTAGTATTATTTCTTTATTTTTTATGTCAGGCTGTTAAAGAGCACATGGAACATATTTTGCAGGAAGAAATACATTTAAGTGTTAAATTAGTTTATGCTCTTAAAACAGCTATTTGCTTACTGTTTGTAGCACTGCACACTCCATATTAGTGTTTAAAAGTACTGTTAGGGTTCACCGAATAGGCTACATGTGATGAAAAGGCATGGACATTGATCTTTGCAGCTTGACCTCACTGCATATGCATTTGTAGGAATTTCCCTTTATAATTTTAAATGCCACTCTATTTCCATTTTTAAATATTTCCTTCATTTTAATAGAAAACAAATGTCTTTCCCATCTGATATGTGATGGGAAAAGAGAGGAGAATGAGTTCGGAATAAGGCAGATTAGAACTCGGGTCGATCGTATCAAAGGCTGCTATCGATTGATTCGTGCCCTGTACGCCAGCTGGGACTTTAGTTTGTTGTGTTTGTGTAATGTTTTCTACGCCAACCAGACATTGGTGGGCGGAGCTAATGTAAATGGCCTCTGCCAATAAGGTGTAAATATGAAACACGTGCAATAATGACTGCAGAAAAAAGTAACTATGTACAGAAATCGATTTTGCTTTTACATTGATTTTATTTTATTGCAAGATCTCATTGTTAATCACTAATCTGAAGTCGCACTGCTGTGGGCCAGTGGTTGAATCCGTGGCAAAAGCATCAGAGGTTCTTAGTTCGAATCCAACCTCAGAATGTACTTATACAAATCACCCCAAAAGAAAGAAAGAAGGATGTTTATCCATGATTGTATATGTAACAGAGTTGTACATATATATTGTGTGTCTCCACTTGCTAAGAAGGTTAAATAATCACACTGGAGGATGATTGGACAGAACAAGGGTTTACAGGGCTTCCTATTGGCTGGCTGGTGCTTTGTGCTGTGTGCGCCCTCTATTGCACTTATCAGTTCATGTGTGTAAGGCCAGCGGTAAGTCGTGTGATTGATAGCTCTGTAATTCTGGCTGTAATTGGTCAACCAGCGCAAAAGGATATTTAAGAGCAAAACATTATATATATATATATATAGATTATATATATATATATATATATCGAGAGTGTTGGATGTTTGTGAAGAGTGAAAATTGTGTTTTATTATAGTGCCAGCACGAGGCGTCGAATATGCTGGAATAGGCCTATATCAACTCACTCTGTGTTACTGTTTTCTCAGTGAATAAATTGATGAATGAGAGACGATTTATTGAAGCATGAGCTTTATTGCCACAACACAACGCAAAGAGGATAAGAGACCAGCTACATATATCAAGAATACGAACACGTTTGTGTGCATTTTATTTTGTGATTTCAGCACAACAAATTCAGGGTCTCTGCAATAGCGTTCCGCGACTGATTGAAGCGTTCCTCTGCTTGAACGAGATTGAAGTTTCTGCAGAGCAAAAGTGGGCATTTCTGAATTTGTGGGCGTTTTCTAATGGCTGGGTGTTTCTAAATCATGTCATGAAAATGATCTCCTTTACCTGACCCCACCCCTAAACCTACCGTCACCATGACGTCAGCCTATCAGGTTACATGGTCTAAAAACACCCCGATCTGGTAAGTCCCGTTACTTTCCTGCAGAAACCTATTCTTGGCTTGAGCTGTGAAGACTGTGCACGGGCAACACTGACTGCTGGCTTCATCCACTGATAACGGTGGCAACGAGCACTCAGTATGTTTTCAGAAACAACACATTGCAGCGCCCGCTCGCCTCTTTAACAAACAGATTATATGAATGCTCTGCTCTGCTACATAACAGTGTTATTGGGTACATCCGTGCAGCAAAGGTGTTTCTAAAAAGTGGTGGGGACAAAATCGCTCCTTGGCTAAACGTGGTGGGTACGTCTCACCCCGCAAATTACACGTTTTCCAGAAACACATATTCTAATCAGTTAAATAGGTGGCAAAATGTAGGCTACATTTGGTGTTAATGTACGTGTTTTTATGGAAATCCACAGTTCTGATCAAAACGTGATATGACTGTGAAATTCTACTGTTTTTTTCTCTGTAAAAATAACATTTTCTCAACTCAAAAAAACGTTCATATATAATGTTAAAAATACATAACAATTACTTTTAAAGACAAAAGGCCATTTTTTTCAGAAACACACTTGAAAAACAGATAAAATGTACATTTAGTGTCAATGTATGCATTTTTAATGGAATTTCTCAGTTCCTTATCAAATGTGATATTACTGTTAAATTCTACAGTTTTTTTCTCTGTAAAACCCATTTATTTTTTACAGTGTAGCAACAGTGTATGTTAACGTTACCTCAGTCAACATTAGGCTAACATCAACAGGTGTATGTAGGCAGAAAATATGATTATCCTTTACTGAATCAACCAACTCACATCTCCTTTCTTTCTTTCTTTTCATCCATGATGACATAAGGTCATCTGTTGCGTCTTCAGGCGTTTCATCGCTGCCTGTGCCGCAATCGCGAGACCCGCTCATTAGAACCTTCAGTGAGCTGTCTTTAGAGTGCACGCGACTACGTTCCTGGACGCGGGACGCGTGCGTCTGTGTCCTGCTCGGTCCTGCTCCTCCGTGGCGATGATGGCGTGTGGTTAAAAAAATCATTACAGACAAATTTGAAAGTGGGGGGGACACAAACGTAATTTTGAAAAGTGGGGGGACATGTCCCCCCTGTCCCCAGTGGAAATTACGCCCCTGTGTACATTTATTTTATTGTTTAAATCTGCTGGCCTGTTGGACTGAGGGAGAGAAAGATTAAGATGTGAGCGCCGAAAATCATTTTATCAGTGTTGGGGGTAACGCATTACAAGTAACGCGAGTTACGTAATCAGATTATTTTTTTCAAGTAACTAGTAAAGTAGTAATTACTTTTTAATTTACAAGGAAATATCTGAGTTACTTTTTTACATTTATTGACTGACAGCTCTCCTGTCCCCATGTTGAGAGAAATCAGAAGTGCAGAGGAGTTGTGTGCGCTGTGTGAAAATGATGTTACTGTAGCTCTAGACTAAATGTAAATATGCATTTATTCATCTCACCTGCACACAAAAAAAATGTTTTTTTTTAAAGATTCAGTATGTATCAGAATCAATAAAAACTTTTTTTATTGCTGAAGAGTGCTGAACTTTTGTTCTATGCGGGGCCATCCTATTGTGTGAAGCCTGGTGGAGTGTCGTCTTTGTTGGCTTGTGGCCCCACCATAGAACCTTTTTTGCACATGTTCGTGTCTGATTGACATTGATGGATAAGTGACTCACCGCGGGTTGAGACAGTTAAGAGGAGAAACATGAGAGGGAAGGAGGTGTTGTGGGCGCTCAGGGAGAAAGATTGGGGGATCTTGGCTTTTGGCTCGAGACCATTATGGTGTTGTCCGCAACGAAGATAGGTTAGATAATGGATGAATTGTGTATTAGATATGTTGGGGAGGTTATGATGCGCTTACCATATATGGTCTAGTAAATGAGGACTCCTGCGTATTCGGGAATATGTGATCCCCAATTGAGAAGGCGTGTCCCAAGACTAATTACTGGCCATGACGTTGTGATAATTGCCGTAACTGCGGAGTTATCGATAATAAAGCGAAAAGGAGACGCGTCTTGCTTGATAGATACGGAGCTTCTCTTATGACATGCTGATTCCTTTCCCCAGACCCCGGGGTGGGGTCTTGTGTCCGGGAAACGGGGAAGTGTTTTACATTTTAAGTCTCTTTATGTGTTGTGTGTATGTGTGAGTGTGTATGGTAGTTGTGAGTTTTAAAGTTGATATGAACATGATTACTCCGTCTCCGTGTACGGGACTGGGGAGGCGCTGATCTTTTCACCTGTTAAACTGATTGTGTGACCACGATTTCTAGTGTGCCGTGTGGGGCTGGGAATAACCATTAGAGTGCAGTGTAGTGCAGTGTTGAAGTTTCACTTGTGTAGCGCCGTTTGTCCTAGTGTAGGTGTACGGAGTGAAATGTTCGTTGGACTTATTTAAATGTCTCTTTACATAACGGTTATATTTTTCTATGTATAATTGTCAAATAAAGTGATAAGTTTCTATAAAATCCTAGTGTTGTGATATACCCTCTGGCCTCCATAAATTTGATCAAACCTCTTTAAGATAAAATTGAGGTTTATTACACTGGTGGCAGCGGTGGGATCAAAATAATAAATAAAATGATGGAGGAAGAGGGCATGTCTGTGTCACAATCAGAAGCAAATGCGTCCGTTTTAAGTGGCGTTATGATAGCTGTTAACTCTAATGCAATTCCAGTTTCTCGCCCTCTTTTTATGCCAGAAACGTTTACTGGGGTAGGACGGGAATGGTCGGATTGGTCTGAGCAATTCGAGATGGCAGCACAAGTAAATGGGTGGGATAATGAGCTTAAGTTAAAGTTTATGTCTTTATTATTTTCTGGTCGAGCCAGAGATATTTATGGTGGACTTCCTTATGAAGCAAAGAATAATTATGCCCTTTTAAAAGATGCAATGGGTAAGTGTTTAGAGCCTTGTGAGAGTGCAGACTGGAATCGGGTGAGTTTTTCCTCCCGACGTCGGCTCCCTAATGAGACCGCTCGTGAGTTTGGTAATGCATTAAGACGCTTGATTTATAAAGCCTACCCTTCTGCTGATGCTGCTACGCAAGATTTATTGGCTCGTGATCACTTCGTTGCGCATGTAGGTAGTGGCGATATGCGTATACATTTGCGTAGTGCGAAATCTACTACTTTAGAAAGTGCCATTAATTTAGCATCTGAATTGGAGCTTATTCGGAATTTGGAACATGCATATTGCTCAGATTCTAAAGTCCGTGGTTTGAGTGCTCAGAATTCGTCGGATAATAAGGTTGAAGTTTTACTGGGCATAGTGGAGGAATTGCGTCAAGAAGTTAAGGCTTTACAAGTTACTGTAAAGGATATGCAGGTGAAGTATGTGCCAGCTCCTGTACGTACCACTCCTGTGACAAGTCCATCTGAGCCATCGGTCCGTTTTCGGACCGAAGCATGTTGGGAATGTGGTTGTACTAGACACTTACGTAGGAATTGCCCTTATTTGCAGGGAAACTAGAGGGGGCGGGCACAACAGGTCAAATGCCTGCCCCCATGTCAGTGTCTGATAAATTGGCCTGTTTCTACAACCGGTGCTGGAGTTTTTCTGACAGGTAAAGTAGGTGGGTGTGAAACGCGTTTATTGATTGACACTGGCGCACAGATTTCTATTGTACCCAAGCAGTTTTGGTTAAATGTAACTAATGGGGGGTCCAGTTTAGATGGATATCAGGGTAGAGTAGCCGTGGCGAATGGTGGGGAAATGTCAATTTTGGGTCGTTGGCAGACTGTATGCCAGTTTGATTCCTTGGCTGTGATTGTTGAGTTTTTGGTGGCTGATGTTACCCCCCAAGAATTACTGTTGGGTACAGATTTTCTTTCTAAATTTGGGGCAGTTATTGATTTGGGTGAAAAATGCTGCCGGTTAATGGGTAAGAAGCTCCCCCTGTTTAGTGAAGATGGTAGTGTACAATCTAAGGTAGTTCGGGTGCAGGCAGATATTATGATTCCCCCTCGTATTGAAGCTATTGTACCTGGTAAAGTGGAAGGACTTCTTCCACAACATTACGAGGGTATGCTGGAGCCTTTTTCTATCATGCTTCCAACATGTGACGTTTTGGTGGCTCGAGTGGTTTGTAAGGTGGAGGAAGGGGTGGTGCCAGTGCGAGTTATCAATGTGTCCGAAGATAATTGTGTTCTAAAGCAAAACATGAAGATTGGTACTTTTTTCCCTGATGTGGAGGTAGGGGATAGTGTGTTGACGACCGAAGTGAATGAGCCAGTTTCCTCTCCTTTGACTGTGGACTATTTAGTGTCACATTTTGGGTTGAAGGAACGGGGGTTTGATTCTAGACAGATGCGGGCGATTGAGGAGTTATTACATCGTAATGCGTCGGTGTTTAGTAAAGGGGATACGGATTTGGGGAGAACTCATCTTGCTTTGCATAAGATAGATACTGGCTCTGCACAGCCTGTTAAATTGCCCCCTCGTCGGGTACCGTTGCACCTCCAGCAGGAGGTTGCTGAGCAGATAAAAGAGATGAAAGAAAATGGCATAATTCGTCCATCATGTAGTCCGTGGGCAGCACCTGTAGTTTTGGTTAAAAAAAAAGATGGTAGTCTGCGTTTTTGCGTAGATTATCGTAAACTAAATGACGCTACAAAGAAGGATGCATATCCTCTTCCTAGGATTGATGATGCTCTTGATAGTTTAACACATGCCTGTTGGTTCTCCACTTTAGACCTAGTGAGTGGCTACTGGCAGGTGGAGGTTGACCCGCAGGACAGACCTAAGACTGCATTCATTACTCGCCAGGGCTTATTTGAATTTAATGTTTTAAGTTTTGGGTTATGCAACTCTCCAAGTACTTTTCAACGTCTGATGGATGTTGTTTTGGCTGATCTGCAGTGGACCACTTGCTTGGTGTACCTTGACGATATAATTGTTTTTGGGCGTACCTTTCAAGAGCATCTTCAGAGATTGGATGAGGTTCTTGTTAAACTTCGTCATGCTAATCTTAAGGTTAAACCGTCTAAGTGTACCCTTTTTGCCTCACAGGTGCAATACCTGGGCCATGTTATCTCTACTGAGGGAGTGATGGCAGATCCATCTAAGGCAGAAGCAGTACGTGCTTGGCCTAAACCTAAAACGCAGACTGAGGTGAGGAGTTTTGTAGGTTTAGCCTCTTATTATAGAAGATTTATTAAAGGGTTTGCTGAGATGGCTCGTCCTCTTCATCAGCTCACCGAAAAGGGAAAAAGATTTTGTTGGGGGGAACAGTGTCAGGAGGCCTTTCAGCAATTAAAAGCAAGTCTGACTGTTGCTCCTGTGTTGGCCTATCCAGATCCTAAAAAGTCATTCATTTTAGACACTGATGCCAGTGATGTAGGAATTGGGGCTGTATTGTCTCAAGAGGATGGGGGTTTGGAGCGGGTGGTGGCATATGCTAGTAGAGCTTTGACGAAACAAGAAAGGAAGTATGCCACTACAAAGAAGGAGCTTCTTAGTGTGGTAACTTTTACAAAGCACTTTAGACATTACTTGCTCGGGAGGGAGTTTTTGCTGAGAACTGATCATAGTTCATTGCGTTGGCTGCATAATTTCAGTGGGTTGGAGGGGCAGTTGGCTCGCTGGGTGGAGCAACTGGCCAACTTCCAATATACAATTATTCATAGGCCGGGGAAGCAGCATGCCAATGCTGATGCCCTTTCAAGGCTTCCAGGATCTGGGGGTGGAGGCATTAGGGAGGGAGGTGATGATTTCTCTCAGGTTAAGGCGCAAGTGACCGTAGTTCGAGCAGTGAGTGAGACTGAAATAATGGGGGGTCTCAGAAAAGATATTCAGGAAAGCACAGATGAGTTGGTTAGGGCTCAGCAAGAGGACCCAAATATTCAGCTGCTGCTTCAGTTAAAAAATAGCTTGGGGGATAGCCGTAGGGAAGCTGAACTTAACCCTGCTCTTGTTAAGTATTTGCCATTATGGGATCAATTGCAGGTGCAAAATCAGCGGTTGGTGAGGATACCTCCAGCAAATTCTGATGCGGCTTCTGCAGTACAGGTGGTTTTACCTAGAAGTCTGGTTCCAGGGGTGTTGTCCATGTTGCATAATACACCCACTGGGGGGCATTTAGGTATTCAGAAGTTGCAAGCTAAGGTGAAGGATCGTTTTTATTGGCCTGGGTGGTTTGGGGATGTAAGAAAATGGTGTAGGGAGTGTCATGATTGTGCATCTCGCAAGGTTAATGGAAAGGCTCCTTGTGCCCCTCTTCAGATGTCTGTTGTATCCCGCCCATATGAGCGTGTGGCTGTAGACATTCTGGGTCCATTACCAGAGACTTTAAATCAAAATAAGTATATTTTGGTTATTGGTGACTATTTTTCCAAATGGACTGAAGCATTCCCTCTGCCTAATCAAAAGGCTCCATCTATTGCTAGAGTGTTGGTGGAGGAGTGGGTGTGTCGGTATGGGGTGCCTCGGAGTTTACATTCTGACCAGGGGAGAAACTTTGAGTCTAGTCTATTTAAAGAGTTGTGTAGATTGTTGCAGATAAACAAGTCTCGTACTTCTCCCTATCGTCCTCAGTCTGACGGGCTAATAGAACGGTTTAATCGTACTCTATTGTCAATGCTCTCATTGTTTGTGGATGAAAACCAGTTGAACTGGGATAGGTTGCTGCCATACGTGATGATGGCCTATCGTAGTAGTTTGCAGGCAAGTACCGGGTTTACACCGTATAAGGTGTTATTCGGGCAGGAAATGGTCCTTCCAGTGGATATTATGTTGGGGGTAGATAATATGCAGAAATTTCAGTCTGTAAATGAATATGTGACTGGAATAGCGGAAACTTTATCTACAGTAGTAGAAGCAGTAAAAAGACATGTGCTGATTTTCGAGCAAATTTCCACTACTATGCAGTTGGTGAATTAGTTTGGATTCAAAACAAAGCTCGTAAACGGGGTGTGTGCCCTAAGTTGCAGAGACGCTTTAAGGGGCCATTTAAAATCATAGAAAGGGTGTCTGATGTGCTCTATAGAGTGCAGCTATCACAGGGGGGTTCTGAGAGTGTTGTGCATTTTAACCGAATGAAGCCTTATGTTGCTTGTTCTTTTTCAGAATCGGTGGGGCAGGATAACCCAATAGTCCCTGAGGATCGGACTGCTAAACGATATCCCGAGGTCCAAAGCCGTGCAGAGGAAGAATATGGATTTGTATGGGGGTATCATCAACCTGATGCTCCAGAGGCTGCCCAGATAAGGGAGAGGGTTGTTGCATCCAGTATCGAAAGAAATCAGAGATCAGAGTCTGCTGTGGAAGGTGGGCTTTCTGGTGGAAATTTACATCCTGTTGCTGTGGACACTGGTTCGGGTGAGGTGCAGCAGGAGAGTAGGGACCAGAGGATGGAAGCTAGAGGCTCCCTTCCAGAGCCATGTCCTCAAAGGATTCAGCCAGCTCGTTCTCGGAGACCACCAGCTTGGACCAGGGATTATAATTTGATGTGGCTCGAGGACAAGTCCGGTCTATCCGAGGGGAGGGGATAGTGTGATGAACGCTGGTGGAGTTCGTTTCTTAGTTGGGCTTTGGCCCCGCCTATAGGAACCTTTTTGCAGCATGTTCTCATCTGATTGACAATGTATGGATAATTGAACTCACCTGGAGGATGTTTAAGGAGGAGAACAGGTGAGAGGGGGAGAGGTGTTTTTGGGCGCTCGGGGAAAGATGGGGATGCTTGGTGTTGCTCGAGATCATTAGGGTTTGTCCGGCAACGAAGATAGTTAGATAAATGGATGGAATTTGTGTAGTTAGATAATGTTGGGGAGGGTTTAGGAGCGCTTACCATATGTTCTAAGTAAAGAGGACTCCTGCGTATTCCAGATATTGTGATTCCCAAGGAGAAGTGTGCTGTGTACCAAAGACTAATTACTACCAGTGACGTTTTGCTTAATTGCCGTAACTGCGGGGACAAGAATAAAGCGAAGAAGAGTGCGTGCTTTCTTTGAAGATATTGATCCGGCACGGCTGATTCCTTTCCCCAGACCCCGGGGTGGGGTCTTGTGTCCTGGAAACGGGGAAGTGTTTTACATTTTAAGTCTCTTTATGTGTTGTGTGTATGTGTGAGTGTGTATGTTAGTTGTGAGTTTTAAAGTTTATATGAACATGATTACTCCTTCTCCGTGTACGGGACTGGGGAGGCGTTGATCTTTTCACCTGTTAAACTGATTGTGTGACCACGATTTCTAGTGTGCCGTGTGGGGCTGGGAATAACCACTAGAGTGCAGTGTTGATGTTTCACTTGTGTAGCGCCGTTTGTCCTAGTGTAGGTGTACGGAGTGAAATGTTCGTTGGATTTATTTAAATGTCTCTTTACATAACGGTTATATTTTTCTATGTATAATTGTCAAATAAAGTGATAAGTTTCTATAAAATCCTAGTGTTGTGATATACCCTCTGGCCTCCATAAATTTGATCAAACCTCTTTAAGATAAAAGCGAGGTTTATTACACTATTCTTCATGCAATCCAGAATGACAGCACAACTGAAAGGTTTGTTTGAGCTGCACCCTCTACTGGACTGCACGGGTCTTTTTTTATTGCTTAAGTGTGTTGAAATTTTCTTCTTCTGCATTCTACTGTACGGACTAATTTACATTTCCTTCAGCCTGACGCTTATTCATTTCACTTTTGGTGTGAAAGGACTTTTTCATTTGCCAAAAATAAAACTTTTTTTATATAAAAAAACACACACAAAAAAACAAGCAAGCCCAGCTCAGATGTGAAAAAGTAATGCAAAAGTAACGTAATGCATTAATTTCCATAAAAAGTAACTAGTAACGCAATTAATTACTTTTTTAAGGGAGTAACGCAATATTGTAATGCATTACTTTTAAAAGTAGCTTTCCCCAACACGGCATTTATATATTTTAAACAATCTTTTTATTTTGTGTAAACAGGACTACTTAGAAACCATAAAGTGATAGAAAAAACGCAAAACAGTGGTACTATACAGTTATATACATAGATGATCAGATGATAATGCAATATTTTGATTAAGTCTATGCCAAAGGCATCACCATATTTCCAAAACATCATGGTACTTTTTAGCATTTTTTTAGCTGTTTTTTATCATTAAATCTACAAACCATTAATTTAGTTAATTGATCCTGTTAATTCTCAGTTATGGATAAAAACAAAGTTAAATTATTCAGAGTAAACGTACCTATTAAGCTCACCAAAATCTACATTGAGTCATTTTAGTGCACAAGATATTGTTTTCAGTACAAGACGTTATATTAAAATAAAATATTAATCTCTCACACAAAAATATTTAATTTTATTTTAAATGACAAAAGCATTTCAATTAAGATATACATCATTAAATGCTAAAAGTCTGGCTGTGCTTAATGGGTACATTGTTGTACCCTTTAAGCACACCCTTGTTCCCATTAAGCTCACATCATGTTTTATTAAAAAGTCTTGTTTATTTTGAACAACATTCTTGAATAATTGAAAACATGTTTTATTTGAAGGTACAAAGTCAATCACAACAACAACACTAAAATCAAGCAACAAGGCACTCAGTTTGATCAGTTATACGTCATTTATGTGACTTATGTGAAGTGTCATTTAAGCACAGTGCAACATCTAGACTAGTCCACATTCAGCTAAGTAACACACATTCAAAAATCAAATATAACAAAGTAGGTAAGTGTTTATGACTCCTAGTTGTTTTTAAAAATATGTTCACATTTTAAAAGTCGTGTAGCGTATTCCAGCCTTTAGTTGCTTTTTTCCTCGACAGATACGACAGGTTTCTGTTGGCTCCTTCTTTGAATGGAAGACATGCCTCTTTCATCTTTAGGCATAAACTGTATTTATGTCTCGATTTTGTCATCTTAAAGCTGTTAAAATACTTTTTTAATCGTTTTAATCATTGTCAGGATTCGACTGAAGCTATTGTTTGGGGGAAAACATTACTTCTTTTGGTCGTCTTTGCTTCTGGAATAGAAAGGTCCTCTGCCAAATGTACTTTGCGCTCGGCTAGTTCCCTTTGTATTAGACGCAAACTGCACTGCTATCTGTGTTTGCAAGTCCTTAATTTCTAGTGGTGGTCAGTCAACACTAGACGACTAGGGGGGGGGTTTTAAATCCCTGTTAGCTCCGTATTTTGTTTTTCTCAACAGAATAGAACACGATGTTCAACTGTAAATTCAGTTCATGTGAGCATGTGTCTGAGACTGTTATTGAGTTTGTTCAGCACTCAAAACTGCATAGCAACGCTCCCAATTATAAGTACCATTGTGTTGTGCCTGAATGCTCTTGTATGTATCGCACAGCAAATGTATTAAAAACTCATATGTATAGAAAGCTTGGATCGTCTGTGCAACCTTGCATGCAATTTGAAACTCCCTTAAAATGTGTGGCTCAGTTTTGTACAGTTACATGTGACACCTTAAGCTCCCTCATCAAGCATTTGAAGTCACACATACAGGAAGGTTTAGAAATCAAATGCCCAGTGAGAGGTTGTGATTGCAGCTTTACAGTTGCATCCACTTTAGCCTCGCATTTTTCAAGGAAACACAAAAATCTAGATTACACCTTGTTAGGTGTTTCCGATCCTGCTGAGCCTAGTAGTCTTCGTAGTCAGCTATGTTCTGATACTTCTGTTGTGGATGGTAATGAGCCAGAGGGGCGATTTGCTGTGGATGAAACTCTCTATTTACAAAATCTTGCCCTTATGTATCTTAAATTACAAGGGAAGTTGTTGCTACCAGCCAGTACCATCCAGACAATCATTGAGGATTTTCAAAATGCCCATGAAATTGGACTTTCACATTCCTTTATGATCCTAAGTGAAAAACTGAAAGAACTTGGAATCCAAGAGGCCACTATAAGCAACATCATTGATGAAATTAACAGGGCAGATCTTCTTAAGATGTGTAACAGGAACATTTTGAGCACAGACCTAAAAAGGAAGAGCGTTTATAAAAACAGTTTCAATGTGTTGAGCCTGTGCCTTTTCTTTTGGGCAGTGATGAAAATGGAAAGGAGTGCTTTGCCCAGTATATTCCTATGCATGAGACATTGTCCACACTGTTCAAAAATGAGTCTGTAAGAGAACAATATGTCGCCACACATTTGCAACCAGCTACTGAAAATATCATTCAGGATGTGAGCGATGGAGAGGGATTTAAGGGCAATGAGCTGTTGAAAAAAGAACCTTCCTCTGTTGGTGTGATCCTGTATCAAGATGCCTTTGAGGTTGTGAACCCACTTGGTTCAGGAATAAAAACACACAAGGTTTTAGCTGTTTATATGACCCTGACGGACATTTTGCCTCACAATAGATCCACAATAGATCACATGAAACTTGTATACATTTCATGTAATAATTATTAAAATGACAAGATTTGGCTAAATAAATAATCTAGGTCACGTATTAAGGTCTTATATATTTTAATATGAACAACTATTAAATTTAAAAAAACCCAATAAAAATTTTCATGAAATTCTACTTTTTCTTATTGACATCACACTGAAGCTGTGTGATTTTCATAGTAGTGCACCCTTTAAGGTCACCTTAAAATGATATGAAATCTTTAAAAATTACAGCAGTGTAAAACCACTGACCAGCAATAAACTGTAAATTTATAATATTATGGATTTAAAGTACAACCCAGTAATGCTTGTGAAGTAATATATTAGCGTAGCACACAATCTTATACAGCTAGTCAGCTAACTGTGTTCTGTAGCATCTGCGCTATATTGCTAAAACTATCCTTTGGATCTAACTGTAATTATTTCCCACATCCAAGTTCCAGGTTATAATCTGCAAAAGTCTGAACATTAATCTCTTAATTTTACAGTAAGTAGTGAAACTTACCCAAAATAAAGGCATAAACATCTAAAAAATGCACATTTAAAGGGCTCCTCTTTTGCTGAAAGTTTTCAGGCAGCTTTCAAAATGGCCACCAGACATTGTGAACACATGGATACTCATATCTCAGTGTGCAATGATTTGATTGACTTGAAATTACAGGAGGTATACAGTAACAAACACATCAATTGGTTAAGACATCAAGTAGGATAATAAATTATTTTTTCTTTTTATTATCTGAGTTAAAAAATGGAAGTGTGCTTAATGGGTACGTGAGCTTAATAGGTACGTTTACCCTAATTGGCTCGTAATTACATTGATTTCAATGCGTTCATAATAATTCAACTAAACACTTGGATCAGTTCTCTTGTTTTATGGTGACAGTAAGAATTAATTGACTTCATCCAGCAATTGACTTTTCTAATTAAACCTGTGTTTAAGTTATTTTATTTTTAGTCAAAGTAACATATTTGATTGGATTAGATGTTTCACAGAAGAGCAGGCGAGGGCTGGGTTGGGCACCGCTAAAGCTTCTTATAAAGTTAACCTTTTATGCTATCTCATGCTATTGCCTGCCCTTGTCTCCATGGCAACTAACTCAATGTTAAAAACGTGGGTTCGACAGCTGATTTGCAGAAACCACTTATGTCCTGAAGAACATGTTGGCTAAAAGCATTTGCCAAATAGATGTAATTACAAACAACAAAAAATCCATTCATTAAAAAAAATCCAAGCAACTCCAAAAGTATTAAGTTTGGGGTCTGAACCCTATAATTTCATACTTGTCTCTTTTGGGTTTCAGACACCAACATATATTCAGTGTAAAGTAATTTTTACATGCTAACATTCTCTGATTGATTTATATACTGTAGAAATGCACAAAACAACATTACTATACTGACTAAAATCACATTTCTTAAAAGTTATCACATCTGCAGTACTTTATGAGCCAAACAGATGTTAAAGTTTAAATAATATGGGTTTTTCAATTCAATTCAAGTTTATTTTTATAGCACTTTTCACGATACAAATCGTTGCAAAGCAGCTTTACAGAAAATTCAGTTTCTACAATATATTTAGTAGTAGCTTGTCAATGGTGACTGTCAAATTGATGTACATATGGCAGAAATGTACATAAAATTCAGTTAATGACGTAATCAAACAGACAATGAACACTATTAACAGCAATGATTATATGTTGAAATCAAACTTGTAGCAAAATTTGGTAGTTTATGTTGTTTCAGGGTTGGCAACTTGGCATCATCTGAGGTCCTCTGAGGGGTTTGCATCATCTCTTCTCAGGTGTTCGGTCATCTCAGGTCTTTCTAAGGGCTGGATCAAAACTGAAGCTTGTGTAATTTGCAGAAACAGAGAAACAAATAGAGACATAATTAGCGTAGCTGCTGTTCCAACCAAGCAAAAATTATTTGTTCAACCCAAGCTAAGGAATAATAATGTGCATTTGATCAGATATAACTGCAGTACAAGATTATGAGATGCATTATTTGAATGCTTGGCCAAATAGATGTGTCTTTAATCTAGATTTAAACAGAGAGAGTGTGTCTGAACCCCGAACGTTATCAGGAAGTAGGGCTGTGCAAAAAATCGAATGCGATTTTCATGTGCACATCGTCAGTAAAGCCGCTTCTGGTGATTAGTAGTAAATCTCCAGCACGTGCTTTCAGATAGAGCGCCATTTACTACTTAGTGTAATACTTAAGTAATAACATTTTGTAACTGATACGGAACTTAATAGGTAGCCAGTGCAGAGACTGTAAAATTGGGGTAATATGATCATATTTTCTTGACCTGGTAAGGACTCTAGCCGCTGCATTTTGGACTACCTGTAGCTTGTTTATTGAAGATGCAGGACAACCAACTAGCAGTGCATTACAATAGTCCAGTCTAGAGGTCATGAATGCATGAACTAGCTTTTCTGCATCAGAAACAGGTAACATGTTTCGTAGCTTGGCAGTGTTTCTAAGATGGAAGAATGCTGTTTTTGTAACATGGGAAATATTATTTTCTAAAGACAAGTTGCTGTCTAATATAACACCCAGATTTTTGACTGTAGAGGAAGTAACAGTACATCTATCTAGTTGCAAATTGTAATCCAAGAGATTCTGTGCACTGTGTTTTGGTCCAATAAGTAATATCTCTGTCTTATTTGAATTCAATAGGAGAAAAATATTGGTCATTTAATCTTTTACATTTTTAATACACTCTGTTAGCTTAGATAATTTAGAAGTCTCATCTGGTCTTGTATATAGTATAGATATGAGATATATAGTTGCGTATCATCAGCATAACAATGGAAACTAATCCCATATTTCTAATAATATTAACAAGAGGTAACATGTATATTGAAAATAGCAGAGGATCCTTGCATATTATTTGGGCACCCATAACTTATTGGTGATAATTGAGCACACAATCCCAGTTAATAAACAATGTTTTACTTCGGACAGGTAGGTTCTAAACCATCTAAAAGACTGCCCTTGAATACCTGTATAGTTTTGTAATTGATCTATGAGTATGTCATGATCTATAGTGTCGAACGCAGCACTAAGATCAAGTAAAACTAGCAATGAGATGCAGCCTTGGTCTGACGCAAGAAGCAAGTCATTTGTAATTTTAACAAGTGCCGTTTCTGTGCTATGGTGGGGCCTGAAACCTGACTTGAAATTCTTCATAGAGATCTTTTTTTTTGCAGGAAGGAGCACAATTGAGCAGACACAACTTTTTCTAAAATTTCAGACATAAATTGAAGATTTGAAATGGGTCTGTAATTTTTCAGTTCACTAGGATCTAGTTGTGGTTAGGGTTAGAGGCTTAATAACCGCCAGCTTGAATTGTTTTGGGACGTGACCTAAAGACAACGACGAGTTAATAATATTGAGAAGCAGTTCTTCTGCTACAGGTAACAACTCTTTCAGTAATTTAGTGGGTACAGGATCTAACAGGCATGTTGTTGGTTTAGATGCAGTGATAAGTTTATTTAGCTCTTCCTGTCCTATAGTTGTAAAGCACTGCAGTTTTTCTTTGGGTGCGATGAATGAAGCTGAAGTATTTGATGCTGTAGAATCTACATTTGTTATTGTATTTCTGATGTTTTCTATTTTATCAGTGAAGAAATTCATTAAGTCATTACTATTAAACTGTGAGGGTATATTTAGATGGGGTTGCGTCTGGTTATTTGTTAATCTAGCCTCTGTGCTAAATAATAACTTTGGATTGTTTTTGGTTATTTTCTATGAGTTTGGGGGTATGCTTTTAGAAGATGCTTTTAGAATTTCAAATGAGTTAAACCTGTATCCTGTTTTCTGAGAGAATATCACTATATATTGTTGCAACACCGCCGCCACGACCAATCTGACGGGGCTCATGCTTATAACAGTAGCTTGGTGGAGTAGACTCATTTAGACCAATATAATAATTTGGTTTGAGCCAGGTTTCAGTCAAGCAGAGTACATCAAAACTAATATCTGTGATCATTTCATTTACAATAGTGTAATCTAAGAGTGATGTACTGTTTTGGATCCCAAACTTTAAAAATTGTTTTTGTTGATTTATTTTAAATTGTTCTGGTTTAATCACGATCAGATTTTTTCTAGATCCTGCATTAAATTTATATTTTGACCTTACTATTCGGGGAACAGACACAGTCTTTATAGATTGGACAACGCAAGTACTTCTATCATTTAAGCGGGTAGAACAAAAGCAATCATAGCAGTTATTTGAGAATTGGCTTACTAGTCATATGGAGCGTAGCGTCCTGGAGATGTTGTCCAACAGGAGTTCCGCTCCGACTCTTTGGTTTTTTCGTTTGATCAGAGGAAATATCACATGAATTTCATGGGAAGATAAAAGGCTTAATTACAATTATTATAGGATCCTTCCAAATTGAGAATAGTGAGAAAATACCACCAGACAAGGACATTCAATGTCATCCTATTGAGTCATTTAAAGTTATTAAACAATACTGAATATAGAAGCAGAAATAGATAAAAGATATAGGTGGAAGAAAACCTTGTTACTTTGGTATTACATGCTTTCCTAAGAGCAGAAATTTTGATTCTTAATTAATACTCAATAAGTAAAGTTACGTGAAGAGGGACTTCTTTGTTTTTAGTTACTTATGGACACAAACATTGGTAATTATTTACAATATTTTTGTGTAAACTAACAATGGTTATTAGTCAATTTTTTGTAGGTTTGGAGATTTTAACGTTTTTATATATCTGGTTTCTTTTCATCTCTCTCTGGCATTTCTAATGTCTCTGCATGAACCCCCCCCCACCCCCCCACCGCCAGATTTCATGGAAAAGCACCACAGACGTCATGAAAGGTACTCTCAGTGTTTTACATGTTTTCTGAGATCTCATCCACACTGATTCTGGTAGCTTGTTTTTGTGATCGGTTCATATTTTTTGAGCATTTTCACATTCAATATGGACACACCCTGCTAGCTTTTGAAATTCTGCCGTGTTGTTTCTGATTAAGACTTCAGTGTCAATAATTGAAAACAGTCATATTCGTAAACTTTAAAATATAACTGACCAATAATCTACATATAACCACAGAAATTATACAATATAAAGACAAGTAACATTCAGTATCAGTTTCCCATCATTAGACTGAGCAGCAGTCCTTTAGGATCATGGCCACTAAAGTCAGCAATCTGAGGTAAGAGAGTTGATTGCTGATTGACTTTCGAGGACGCTGTCTACAAGTTGAAAACAAAAATCACACATTGAAAGATATATATTGGGAAAGAGTGTAAACAACTTTACGAGATATAACAGAGTGGCTATTTTTTGGAGTCCAACATAAAAACCAACATGGGTGTTATCTTCACCTTGAGCAGAAACATGATGGAACAGTGAGCTTCTGTCTGCAGATGAACAGATTACTCTACTGTTAAGAGACACACAAGACAAACATCTTGAATTGTCAGAAGCTCAAACACACATTGTTTTGAAAAGCATCTCAGGGAAAAGCTGTTTTTCATTTACTGTGTTCATTAAAAAAGCAGCACTATTACTATAGTTATATACAACCCTCTGCGCACATCGTGGTCATAGAATTGCCATTGCCTGGCAAAGTCTTTACTCACCAGACTGATATACTATTTATATAAAAGCTAATGTTAGTAAAATGGCACAGCTTTTTAAATATCTGAAAGTACACTCTTAACATCAGTCAGTCAAGCATTATAATATGATATTATGATAATCAAGCACTATTTAATGATAGAACTTTAGTAATTAGAATTAAAACGTGGTAAGCATGTATGAATGCATATTTATCATTTTAACTTGGACTATTTTGGTCATTCAGTGTTTCTGTAATAAAAAGAAAAACTAACAATAATACTGATAAGATAATAATAGTAATAATAATAATAATAATAATAATGATAATAATGTGAATTCTACTGCTAAATGACAATATAAAACGCACTAAAGTTTAGCTCAGGTACATGTGCACCACTGAGATATTGAAATAGCACAGTCTCTTGACGGAGAGTGAAACTCTGAAGTGTTCTGTGAGTGAAAATATATCTGTGCTAAACTTATACTCAGCCTCCAACTCACACACTGACGAGTACAATCTAAGAATTTATTAGCCAGTGGCTAACAATAGACATTATTAGTTTTATCGTAGTGAGGACATTGCTTAGACTTTGATTGATTTCTTCCATTAATCTTCAAATTCATGTAGAAACAACATAAAGACAGTATATTTTTATATACAGCGCGCCACTGCATTTGTGCGTGCAATTATAGAGCACGTGCTACAAACACAGTATAATGGCTGACAGGACAGGAAAATTTGTTTTTACTGACATATGGCCTGACAACATCTCATCTGACTACAGTACACTGTTGTCCTTCTGAAGCTCCTGGTCACCTGTACCTTTTCCGAGCTCGTTTGACAAGATGGAGTGCGTGTCTGAACAGTCTCCCGTTTGATGTTGTCATTCTGCGTCTAAATAAACACAATTCTTGTAAAGTAAAAAAAGAGACGAGCAGCAGTTGTGAGTGGGGTGGCCAACCCTAGCTCCGCCCCTGCGTTAATTGAAAAAATGTAACTTCTTCATTTTGACTGCACTAATATGTATATATATATGCACATATACACACACACACACACACACACACACACAACCCACATTTTTCATTCAACTTCATGATTTATTAAATTAGATCTAAAAAAGGGCCTTGCCCATGGCAAGATGCCAACCACAACTGACATGAAGGTGCTATAGACCACTTTTGGTAAAAATGCATGTCATGTTACTGGAGTTTAGTGTAATGTGATTTGCTTGGGAAAAGCCCAATTATGGAGCAGAATAACAATTACTCAATTAGTCCATGAGGGAGAATGAGATATAGGAGTGTAGTTTGTTCACAGAACAACATGACCTCCTATTTTACAGCTCCATCTCTTGGTCTCCATGGATACTTTCTCCTTCTCTCCTCTGGGGAACAATGAGTCATTATCTCAAAGTGCTTCAAACCATCCCTTCATCACATTTTAATCAAGTTCCTCACAGCACGCTTGGCACTCGCTGGTTAATTTGCTTATGTAACGGATGGCCCTGCCACCTTCACTGCTACTTTGGTAATAAATTGGAGTTGATGGAGTGAACTATTTGATATAAATGTGAATGTGTATGTGTTGTTCACATCTTACCTTTAGTTTGTAGACGTCTGTGTGGGATTGATCTTTCCATTCTGCTCCTGTTGAGTTTCATCCTGCAACACTCATAATCTTAATTTTTTCCTGCTTAGGTACATTTTCCACAATTCGACTCTGGTCCGAAAAAAAAAGAAAAATCGTAAAAGAGACTGAGAAAAATAATATTGCCCCAAAAGAGTTTAGTTGTTTAATATAGTAATATTCAGGCATAGCATAATTAGTCAAGTTTCAGTGAGAAAGAAAAACTATATCTCTAAAAAATAAAAATCTAGAGGTTGATGCTGTCTTTCGTTATGGGACATGCTCATAACACAGTAAAGGCATACAAACTCGAGGATCCCAAAACAACACACATCTGACACAACCGTGTTTATACAACTCTGTCACACTCTCTGCCGCCCTCGTGTGGTTAAATGAGTGTATTACAGAAGTAAACAGTCTCTGGATTGTGTGTGAGATGGCTACATTGGTCAAAAAAGAAAATGGAGACAGAAAGACAGGAGAAGGGAGAATTCGGTGAGCCATTTTACTCGGGTCAGTACCATGAAACTGGACTCTGCTAGTCAACAAGCTCCCATAGAGCGCTGCAGTGATGTATTATTGTAGTCCAACCCATAAGTTAGCATCACGCTGGTTCCCTCCAAAAAAACCCCAATAGGATTTCTCCATTGGTTTTGGATTACTGCAGAAAATAAGCTCTGACCAAACAAAAGTTTATGATTCTTTCATGTTTTGTTCATCACGATAATCCTCACAAATAAAATAAATCTTTTATGAAGGCCAAAAAATCCAACACAACTAGAAAATAAACGCTCAACGTAGGCTATAAACAAACTACACCACCAGTAAGCTTACGACAGCTCTTTCAGTCCTTATTTCAAAACATTTTAGAATAGTTGGCAGGAGAGCGATATATATCCTTATACTTCTTGGAAACTACACCTCTGAAGTCCCATTTAGCCATTTGTTAGCAACAGACGTTTTCAAGACAAGGGAGTATTATTGATGTATTTTATGTCGTTGAATAAAATGTGAAAATATCTTGAACTTGTGTTAAACACAGACCAATTAACCCAAGAACCCATAAAAAAATCAGGATGATGAAACCGGATGTGCTTAAAGGCGAACTTATTTCCTGGTTTTGGCTTACAAAAATACGTCATCCCTGCAGCACTCTATTCACAAGATTCATGACTTCATTAGCATCTGGTGCTAAGGGTAATGTCATGAAAGACTTTGCAAACAGGACAAGAGAACATCTTGCCTGCCGGTTTTCAGAGCTTCACATTATGTGGATTCTTGAATCTCTTCATGTTCGATGTACCTCCTACAGTCAGATGGAGTAATTTCCTCACGCTCCAGTCACTCTTATAGGCAGTCCGGAGATGTCAAACCCTTTATTATGGTTTTCATGTTGAACAAACCCATGTTCCATTGGCAGGAAGCCTCTGAGGAAGCGTCAGTCCTCACGCCAAGCAGCCTAGATGTGGACTAGGATGCAACAACTGATAGGTCGTTACAATGGTCCACATCTCCCACACCTAGCAGCGGCAGTATGCACACTCGTGCCCTAGCAGAAGTCAGAGACGTAGTCAAAGTCCCTGAAGTGGTCCTGGTCTTTGCGCGAAAGGGTCCGGCGCTCACGAGGAGGCGTCAACGTTGGTGCTTCATTCGTAAACTCGGCGTCAAAGTTACTGACGTCTTCTTTTCCCTTCACTGCAGGAAAGAAAGGAGGAGGAACTCGCCGCTGCAGAAGTGCCTCCCAGTCCATATTCTATAGAGTGAGAGAAGACGAGTCAGCCACGTCATCACTAGGATTGACACTTTGGCATTATTATATGGAGCCCCTATAGGGACATGGCGATGGAACAAAATATGAAATTTCAATGCTTTTGCATTCACTCGCATAACTTTTGCGTTCCCCCAAGCAACTTGCGAAACATTTGCATGCTCTCACAAAAATATTGCGTTTCCCCAAGAACCTTTTCACAAAAGTATTGCGTTCCCCTTAAGAAACTTTACATTCTCTCAAAAAAGTATTGCTTTCCCCCAAGCAACTTTACATACTCTCACAAAAGTATTGCGCTCCCCCAAGACACTTTGCATTCTCTCGCGAAACATCTGCATAATTCTGCATAGATATTAGGTACAGCTGAGAAACCCTGTATTATTTCTATATTTCCTAGAGTTTTACAAGCCAGCGCAAATGTTTTGCAAGTAAAAGCAACGTTTCTTGGGGGAATGCAAACATTTTGCAAAAGATCGCAGAAACACTGAAATATACTATTTCCTCCCATCTCATTTTTGTAACAATTGGGACAGAGTCTTCATACTCTAAAGAAGGGTTGTTTCTTGATGTCCTCTGCGTCTCTTTCACTGGAGCCCAGTCGTCTCTCAGGATTACGCCTCAGCAGCTACTGATGAAAAACAAGGAAAGTTAACAAACCTGGCCAATCAGAGAACAGCTTTGGGGAAAAAAATACAGTCTTACCCGTCTCATGATGCCAATGGCCTCGGTGGAGAGGAATCTTGGGTAACGTACTTCATCATTCACAATGCTGTCGAACACCTCCTCCTCATCATCACCTGGGAATGGAGACTGGACACGCACAGATTATGTATCAGAAATGTTTATCAGAAAACAAGACTTCTTATCTTACTATTTTACATCTCCAGTAAAACTATGTTGATTTAAGACATTTTTTATATTTATACTGAAAACCACACAAAATTACTGAATCACATTTTGAGGTGAACTTCAGCAGATTTTGTTAGATTTATGCTTAAAAAAAAAATATATATTTTTTTTTTCTGGAAACAAATCTAATATCAAAAACTGCACAGACACATGCAATACCTCTCCACAGCTGGGGGCTCTTAAATGACTCGGGGGGGCCGAGACCCCCACCAGTCCCGGCTCTGGTGTAAGGACGTTTCTGTCAGAACCTCAGAGCCAGACACTCTGGATTCCCCAAAAATGTACTGGTTCTGTCCTCATGACCCCCTTCTACCGAACAGAAATAAAACAAGACATTTCAAAAGTACGAAAGAGCGAACAGGACATATAAAACGGAAAAAATGAGGGTTTCCGGTCCTTGATTCTGATTAGTTGAGCCACGTTCGAAGCTGTTGTAAATTACTCTACAAACACACACCTTTGTTTACTTCTGTGTGTTTCTCTGCAACCACTTTGTTGGAACCACATTGTTTGGTGGAAGAATACTGTTTTTATATATATCATTACACTTTATTTGCTCTGTTTTGTTTTGTGAAACCTTACTACGCATATGGAATAACCGTTTAATAAAAGCAATAAGCCCCGTGAAGCCGTGGTTTACAGTGAATTTATAACAGCTAAGGGGTTAGCTTCCGTCGACCTAACAACGCCCCTTAGCTGTTATAAATTCACTGTAAACCATGGCTTCTTGGGGCTTATAGCTTTATTATGGGCATCTCTTTTTGCAGTATTTATTATTTAAATAAACCAGCTGTGATTTTTAGCTTTTTTGGCTTACAAAAATTTGATACAAATGTGAAAGAACCGGTTTCATATCTGAAAGCAGTTACTGGAGTAATGATGCTGGAAATTCAGCTTTGAATCACAGGAATACATTTTATTTTACAATATATTCAAATAGAAAAGAGTTATTGTGAAATATTTTAACAATTAATTTTTTTTACTTGGTTAAAGAAATGCAGCATTGGTGAGCAGAAGAGACTTCGTCAGACCCATACCGACCCAAAACGTAGAGTTATTAAAAAATAATAGGCATCCGCAGCACAGCCTTTCATTCCAGATCACTCAACTCCGATCCAGCATTGAACAAATATCATGCTCTTCTCCATTAACTCATCAATATCATTCAGCAGTACAGTCTGTGAACTCACCCTCTTACCGTAGGCCGAGTCTGCAATCTCACATAACCTTCATATCCGGCTCAAAGTTATCCAGCGTCAGATCTCTGACAACAAAATCCACACACACACACACACACACACACACATGCAATATAATCTACTTCTACTAACTTAGTTTATGAAAACAGCTGTAGGTGAGTGTTTCTCACCGATCCACAATCTATATCATGAAGAAACTGAAGCCCCAAAACCACACATGCAGAATAAAACCTGAATCACAAGCACACACACACACACACACACACACACAAATATAAAGAATACAGTAAGGGCCCTCATGAAAGCACACATAAATCCAGGATACCTTCAAATTGCACAATGATTATTAAAGCAAGACACTACAGGCAACAACATTGTTTTTCTTCATGCACTGGTCAATTTTGAGATTTTGGGCTTTTTGGTTTTTCATAAAGTGTTTTTTCAGAATAGTGGAAAGAAAACATCCAATATACATCTATATATACATTTAAGTGTTTATTTTATTGGCCTTTATCTATTTGCATCTGTAGATTTCAATTACCTATGTATCTTTAAAGTAGTTTGTTTCTCAAAATGAGTTTGCTTCTCCACTTCAGCAGCGCTTGCATACACCAAATGTTACAGTTTTATTCTTATATATATTCTGAAGGTTTTTATCATTTGCCTGATATTATACATTTTTATTCACCTGTGACGTAACAACTACTAGTGTTGCATATTAGCTGGTTAAGTTAAGCACACTTACACAGAGCGTGTTTCAGAGAAGACGTCAGCGTGGATGTGCATCATCAGGTCTCCACCAGCCGTGTACTCCATGACAAAACACACGTGTTCTGGCGTCTGAAAACATGCAAACAGATTGACCAGGAACGGGTGCTGTGTGCTGTTCACCGTCTCAAAGATTCGCTTCTCGCACATCAAACTGGAAGAGAGGATACGAGAGTCTAAAGACTAAATGGAAAGTCATGTGTACTTTTGAATTTTAAATAGTAAGAAAAAAATACTTTGTGTAGTGAATTTCACTAGGTATTATTATATTTATGCTTAAAGTAAGAAAGATATTTGCAATATATTTTTACTGGGAAACAGAAATATCAATCTAGCAAAAAGAGCACAAACAGGATGTTAAGTTATTTTTCTCTCACATTAAACTTGAATTAAGTTCCTCACTTTCCACCTCGTCTTGTGCCACAATGTCCCCTTTCTTCAGTGCTTTGATGGCGTACACCTTTCCCGAGCGTTTGTATTCAGACAGCAGCACCTGGAAACACAAATATCATGCTTAACATACACCTGAATCTTCATTCACATCTGGCTCTGTGCAAAAACACTGTTTCTGAACTGGTCAGTGTCTCAAATCGAGAGGAAAGACATTTCTCATTGCTTCTGCTGTTAATGCAATGCAAAATTCGAGACTTGCAAGAAGTGTTACAACTGTTAAGTAAAAATAAAATCGAAATTAAAATTAGAAAGTAAACTGATAATCTCAAATAAAAACAAAATAATAATAAATATTCAAAAATTATATATTAAGAAAAATACAATAATAATATATAAATAATACTAAAAAACACTGCTTGTAAGACATATTTTTACTCAACATTTACAGAAAAAACGTTTTTGTTGCAAGCAGTAACAGAACTTTTAAAAAACATTTTTGTTAACGGAAATAAAACTGAAATAAAAAAAAAGTTACTAATGACCTAAAATTCTAAACTGAAAAAATATAATACAAAAAACTAATAAAAATGCCAAGAACAAAATAAAATTAAAAAAAGAAAGCTGAAAATTCTTGAAATAAAAACAAACCCAAATATATTCTAAAAAACGGTACCATAGTATATAAATAACACTGCTTGCAAGACAGATTTTTACTAGTCAGTTTGTCCAGAAAAGTTGTCAACTAGTCAGAAAGTCAGTGCCTGGATTTGAACATGGTAAAATATGCGCACTCTTAGCTGAAAGCATAATCAAACTAGCCAGAATTTTTAAAGCAAACACAGTATAAAAAGTGTTGGCGGATGTGTAGGACTTTGTGAATTTCTGAAGTGTCTGTGCTGATCGTGTCTGACTAGTTGCTATAGTTGCTATAATAGTTTTGCGACTGAACATGCTCCAGTTACCTTGCCAAAATGTCCCCGGCCCAACACTGCAATCATTCGGAAATCCTGAAGACACAGAGTGCTTTTGGAAGGCCTGTACACACACGCACGCACGCACGCACGCACGCGCACACACACACACACACACACACACACACACACACACACACACACGCACAAACACACACACACACACACACACACACACACACAGGGGCCGGATGTAATTAAACTGAGGGGAAGAGCTGGTGTGAGGTCAGAAACAACATCACAGGCATCATGCACGTGAGAATGTGTGCGTGTTTGTTTCGTGCTGTGTCTTGGCCCGCTCTGGAAAACATATTTTGTGCTGGTGGGATGTGTACCTGTGCTGGGAATTATGGGAACTGGTCCTGACAGCCTTCTCAGGAGGAGCGGGATCAGGAGGAGAGACCGGCTCAGACACTGGGCCAATGTCCACCTGAGAAACAAAGATTATTATTGTCACAAGATTATTGTTTAATCGGTTCCTTTTTGTTATATTCATGTATTGCAATTAGCTTAGCTTACGCTTAGCTACACTCAAGACAGACGATAAAATATTGAATTTAAAAAAAAAATAATTTTAAAATAAATTTAATTAAATTTTAATGGTTTAAACAACTGCCTGTAAGTAAATAAATAAAAAAGTGGTGTTCACAAACATTATTAATTTATATGACGCAGTAAATACATTTGTTTGCATTTAATATATATATATATATAATGAAAATTAAATGGTTTAAACACAACTGTTCTAATCTTCTGGAAAAACCTTTGTTTGTCCCCTTGAGTTTTTTGTACATTTTTAGATTTTCGGGTTTACTTGTGTAGGATATCAGACCGAATCAGAAAATCTAAGATTTGGTCAAAACATGGTTGAAACACGAGGAGTCCAAAATTCCACAAGAGGCCCAAGACAACAGGATGTCCAATAAATCAGGCCCCCCCCGTGGTGTATTTTTTTAGCCAGTCTGAAGCAAGCCTAAACCCTTCTGTCACAGAACAGTTTTCAACATTAACTCAAAAGAACACATTGACAAGTCCAAGAAGATTGTAATTGTGGCAAGTTATCAAGAATAATGTTCCTAAAGAGATGCCAGCGTGACCACCACATGGAAACATGTGACAGTGATCACATGCTTCGGATTGACTTTTCCCTCCACCTAAAGACAGAGAACAGAACATATCCTTACATCCACAGAATGGCACAGAAACTGCATTTCCATGTAAATATGCATCTAAATGACACTAAAAGGACCTAAGCAACTAATAATTGCTATGCATAACTCCATATTATGTATGTAACCCACATGTTTAACCATCATGTCTTAATCATTTATTGTGTATGTATTTTTTAATAACTATTGAATAGCTTAATGGTTTGTATTCATGTTTGGTATGTGTGAGTTTGAGAATTAATGCTTGAAATGTTTATTCTAATCACTTCGTTGTCAAATTTATCATATTCTTATTATAAGAAATCAGGTCCAAAATGTATACTCTACCAGAGCGGGAAAAACGCAGGTCATGTGAATGATGAGATAACAGTTGATTTATGAATGGGGAGGAGGAATATACAACCCCCCGAGCAAACACGACATCTAATTGGTCAAAGCACCATTTGGGGTGTGTTAAACAGCCCGGTTTAAATACTAGAAACACCATCAAATCATTCTCTTGGCTTTTGGTGCTCTTGTTTCTCTTGGTTCTCTTCTTCAACCCCCTTCTTTGCTCTTACTCTCCTCTTTTTAGTCATAGCTCTGAGCTATGCTTTTTAATCATGCTTCTTTAATCTTTCAGCGTGCTCTAGCTTACACGCCAGCTCCTCCAAAACCACGAGGAGAAACACCACCTAGTCTCATCAAACTTTACATATATTTCTTTTCTTTAGTTTATTTTATTTTCCGTAGAGAGTTTCGTGTTCTTCTGAGTTAAGTTTTGCCTAACGCCGCATCTCCGAAAAAGTGCTGTCTAAAACTTCAACTGCAGACCACAGCTCGGCGTCGCCAGCCAACGCACAATCACTGGCTTCCCAAGACTGAACATCAAGCCAATCAGAAAAGCGGGAAAACCCCTTTCGGCAACCAGACAAGGAAGGGAACCCCGCACACAAGAAAGCAAGTACTCTATCCCAGATTTCTAACTGAACTGGTGCGTAAGTCTCAATTATTAACCCAATTGAGGACTCAGGCGAGGGTTAGTTAAGTATTGATGTAGTTTGTTCAGATTCTATACAATGGCGCCTTTGCTGTAACTTGGGATTTCACATTTTCATTCTCTTTAAGTAGGTTATCCTCTCTCTCTCGGTTCTGATAACTTGTGGTGAATGCTGTTGGGTTTTGTGTTCATGTGTTAGATTAGTTTATTTGTCTTAGATTTATCCAATAAAGCCTTTTTTATATTGAAAAGAGAAGTATCTTGTGTTGTTTGCTTACAAGTTAATGTCTTAAACTGATGATCTTGTTACTGTGTTAATTAATAGTTTTTTCACTATATTTTGGATATAGATATCCATTGCAGAATTGCTGTCATACGGCTCGCTCACTGACTCGCTGGCCGTCTCAGTGATCCGCTGTAAGACAGTGATTCTGTCCTAATTCCCTTATATATTATTGGTGGAGTTCCCTTTAAAATCTTAAATGATTCCCTTTGAGCTAAATTATTGACCTGTTTCCCTTACACTTGGTTGTGTAAATAGAGAACACAAATCTGTAGTTAGCTGAGTGAAACGATGCATAAAACATTAAAGGGATAGTTCACACAAAAATGAAAATTACCCCATGATTTACTCACTCTCAAGCCATTCTAGGTGTATATGACATTCTTGGTCTAAAAGAAGTCCAATAAAGCGCATCCATCCAACATAAAAAGTATCCCACACGGCTCCGGGGGGTGAATAAAGGCCTCCTGTATCGAATCAATGTGTTTGTGCAAGAAAAATATTTATATTTAAACTTTATAAACTGTAATCTCTAGCATCCGCTAACTGTCGTACACGCGTTCATTCCGGCGGATGACGTAAGCATAGCGTAAGATCCGGTGAGAAGTGACGAATCAGCAAAACAAAACGCCGGTCATGAATAAGAAGTACAAAACAAAGATTTGAAATGAAAAATGTTGGAGGATTTCGATATACTGTAAGCCAAGAGAAGACTGGTTTTCCTTTGCTAAAGTAAGGAAACTGCTTCCTTTGCTCCTGTAAACAAAGCAAGACTAGTATACTCTCAGCGGACTTTATGCTACGACTCCGTCATCCGCCGGAGTGAACACGCGTACGACAGTTAGCATAAGCTAGAGATTACAATTTATAAAGTTTTAAATATGGATATGTTTCTTACAAAAACGCATCGATTCACTACAGGAGACCTTTATTCACCCCCCGGAGCCGTGTGGGACACTTTTTATGATGGATGGACGCACTTTATTGGACTTCTTTTAGACTATTGAAAAATATCACCCATTCACTGCCATTATAAAGCTTAGAAGAGCCAGGATATTTTTTAATATAACTCAGATTGCATTAGTCTGAAAGAAGAATGTCATATACACCTAGGATGGCTTGAGGGTGAGTAAATCATGGGGTAATTTACATTTTTGGGTGAACTATCCCTTTAAGACCAAGCAGAAGCTTCGACAACATGCAAGATAAACTAAGCAGAATAGAAGAATAAGTTTATGGGTACAATTTCACAGTATTTGAGAAGAGCTGCTCAAATATTCGCTTCACTTCCATCAAAGACCCATATATATAACCGTGAGTCAACAGAGCCGTACGTAGCCAGCTAAAACAGGACCGACAACCATTTTCAGTCAGTGAAGTCTCTGAGGTTTACCGTGCTTGACGTCTGTGTGTTTTTTCTCGTCACAGATGGAGGAGAGTCGCCGTCCAGCTGAATCTTCTGGATGGAAATCTCGCTGCTGAGGAAAGTTTGAAGTTCATGATGTCGGTCAGGATGAATGTCAGGTGATCAGATGCGTGTTTGCGGTGTGTTACAGTACCTGCTGTGGTGTGTGTTGGTGTGTTGTGTGTAGCTGTGTGTGGAGGAGCTCATGGGAATGGCATTCTTCAGCAGACGAACCCACGTCGCCATGTCCACGTTCATCTGTTTAGCGCGCAGGAAGGCTTTACCTGAGCAAACGAACATACAGTAACTACTTCACAATACTATTTCATATTATACTTATGCTATTTTGAGACTAAAATAGATTAATTCAGGCGTATTATTACAAAAAGGAAGTTTTTATCATTTTCAATACATTTTACATAATGTATGTATATCTAGGTTTTTTAGCATATACATCCATATCAAACTTCATACTAAATTTCAAAGTGTATCCTTTACTGCTTCCAGTGCATTTAGCATGGGATTCAGCCCTTGGGGGGGGGGGGGGGGGGCGGGTCAGGTGTGAGTGGAGGGGGTTTTTCCCAGCAGCATTGCTAACAGTCTTCAGAATCAGTGATTTCCCTGCGGTTTGGACCTCGCTCATCTCCGGTTGAAGAACATCACTCTTGACACACACGTGAATCAAACCGTGTTTTATTAGGTACAACGTCTACCAAGCATGAGGCCATCATGAGCTAAAAGGGAAGGGGTTCACCCAAAATAAAATTAACCCATAATTACTCACCCTCAGCCACCCTATGTGTTACTGTGATGATTTCTTCTTTCAGACGAGTCCAATCGGAGTTGTATTAAAAATGTCCTGGCTCTTCAAAGCTTTATAATGGCAGTGAATGGGTGTTTTTTTTCAATGGCCTAAAAGAAGTCCAATAAAGCGCATCCATCCATCATAAAAAGTGTCCCCACATTGGGGGGGGGGGGGCTCCGGGGGTGAAAAAGGCCTCCTGTAGTGATCGATGCAATGTTTGTAAGAAACCTAGCCATTTTTAAAAAAAAATTAAAAAACTTTATAAACGGTAATCTCTAGCTTCCGGAGAGAGAGAGAGTGCAGCGGAGAGAGCAAAACAAAACACCGGTCACGAATTAGTAGTACAAAACGATGATTTGTAAAGAAGAATGTCGGAGGATTTTCGATATAAGCCAAGAGGAGACTGATTTTCCTTTGCTAAAGTTAGGAAACTTTGCTCCTGTAAACAAACGTCGGTTCTCGCAAGGCTAGAATACTCTCAACGGACCTTACGCTTCGCCTACGTCATCCGCCGGAGTGAACACGCGTACGACAGTTAGCAGAAGCTAGAGAAAACAGTTTATAACATTTTAAATATGGATATTCTTACAAAAACGCATCAATTCACTAAAAGAGGCCTTTGTTCACACCTCGGAGCCGTGTGAGACACTTTTTATTATGGATGGATGCGCTTTATTTGACTCTTTTTTAGGCCATTGAAAAAAAACACCCCTTCACTGCCATTATAAATCTTAAATAGCCAGGAAGTCGTATACCACCTGGAGGTTTGAGGATGAGTAAATCATGGGGTAATTTTCATTCTTGGGTGAACTATCCCTTTAAAGAGCTCCCTGCGGATTTCTGTCTAAATAAAAATTGATGGTATAACATTTGAAAGTGAAATAATTAAGATAATATAATAATAAATAATAGTATTGTAATTTTACAGCTGTACTGCAAAATAATTTTTTTAATACTTAATTTTTTTATTTTACAGTGAAATATTACAATCAGATTTGTGTTTGTTATTTTTTTTGATTTTATTATTTGAAGATTTTTTTTAATAATAATAATAATAATAATTCCTATATCAATAATAATAATTCCTTATTTTTTGATAGTTGTATTGATATATAAGTACACGATTTTGGCCAAATTGTGCAGCCCTACACAGCAAACTTGGAATTATTTTCAAATAGCATTTTAAATCACAATCACAGATTTATCAGAAAAATCTGATTTATTTTCCCCCCAAATTGTGCATCCCTACTAAAATTTTAGGAATTGCAACGTAATATGGTTTACTGATATCTGACATGAGTGACTTATTGGTGGTTTGGTAAAA
>JADLZN010005673.1:0-22349 GCA_018155175.1 Sinocyclocheilus anophthalmus | reverse complement strand
TGAAGGTCTGATCCCATGTCTGTTCACCAACACTCCTCCAACACGTCTGTCCCACCACACAGTTCTCCAGCTTCAACACGGCGCTCACCTCCGCTAAACACACACAAAAAACACATCAGACGGTCATTCACTGTTGCTAAACACTGTACACCCATCAGCAAAAAAACAAACATTTACAACACTTAAAGGACTCGTATCATGGAAAACAACTTTTTTTCTTGCTCTTTTGACATGAGATTGAGGCTATATGTACCACACTGTGAATTTCAGAATTTCCTCTCTAGTAAATCCAGACGATTTATTAAAATCAAAACGGCGAAAATGGGCGACTTTAATATCCCAATTGATTTCATCGATGTCACAGACGAGTAGCTCTATTAAAATATGACAGCCCACCCTCTCAAGATTTCTAAATGTTTTGAAAGAAGTCTCTTTTTCTGTCTCAATGCTACATTTGTTTAAAAATACAGTAAAATCAGTAATATTGAGAAATATTATTTTAATTTAATATAACTGTTTTCTATGTGGTTATGTTTTAAAATGTAATTTATTGCTGTGATCAAAGCTGAGTTTTCAGCATCATTACTCCAGTCTTCAGTGTCACATGATCTTCAGAAATCATTCTAATATGCAGATTTGGGCTCAAAAAAAAAAAACCTTTTTATTATTATCAAATGATGAAAACAGTGCTGCTGCTTCATATTAATGTTGGAAACTGTGATGATGTTTTTCTCTGGATTCTTGGATGAATAGAAAGTTCAAAAGAACAGCATATTTGAAATAGAAACATTTTGTAGTATTATATGTCTGTAATGAATTTGATAAATTTAATGCATTCTTGATGAATAAAAGTATTTAAAAGTAGTAAGTACCCCCAAACTTTGAGCGCTACTGTATCAGAATGAAAGCACAGAGACACTCACAGGACAGCTCTTCGCTCTTGCTGGGAGTCTTCAGGCTGAAGCTGCTGTTTCTGCTGCTCAGAGTGAGTTTGAAGTGCCGTCCGTCTCCAGGACTGAAGTGAGGCAAAAACACTGGAGACGTGCGACTGCGGCCCGGGACGATCTCCAACAAGACCACACACTCACACAGGGGAGAAATGCAGCGTCCTGAAGCAGGACAGACCCGTATACGTTCAAGCTTATGAGCCTATACTATACCCTATTATACTACCTTATATATATATTGTATATATATATATTATATATATTATATTGTGATATTGTATTGTTATTGTTATGACGTATCCGGGTGAGCGGCTGATTTTTGGGTTGCGAGGCGGTGCGTACATGATTGTGGAACATCAGGGGGCGCTGTGACGGGACGCTGAAGGCCGCGGACGATGCCAACACTAACTCTTCTTAATCAGGACACACTTAGGATGATCTTCCGGTGTAGAAAGGTGACACGAGTTAAAATCTTGGATTAATTTTGATGAAAAAATGAACTTGGAAAGATGAATAGTAAGAAAATTGAACAACAAATGCAAAGTGAGTTCTAATACATTGCCTGACTTCAATAGACTAAGTATGAATGGGGAAGCAAGGAAAAGCACTGTTACCAATGGATCCAAGCCTTAATAGGTTTTGGTGTGCGCAGTGTCATGTGCTGCAGCCACAATCCGAATTAAAGAATAACTGACAACAATACAGGCCAGAGCACTTGTAGAATAGCTGTGGAGCAATAAGATCAATCCTCTAGAGCCATAAGGGTAGAAAATGGGGGAGCCAGCCATTAGATTAAGAAGATGAAAAGCTGCGTATGATGTATGGGTAATCTACAGGGTAGTAATTAGAGTCATCGTTTTTCTCCCCCCTCTCTTTTTTTTTTTTTTTTTTTACACGCCGTTGTAGATGATTGTGGGGAATATAAAAAGTAATGCCGGGAAGAATCGTTTTGGTTGGAAGTATGAACAGTGGGTCAAGGATTGTGGTCTGGAGAATGAAGAAAACTGTCCCAACATGCCATTAAACGGGGTATCAGTGTGGAATATTCCTGAACCCATTGTTGAAATGAGATTGTTGGAGGCCTGGGGAAAAGCAGAAGAAAGATATACTAATAGTTATGAAATCAATGTTTTTACGAGAGAAAATTTGTATTATTTTATACAGATCTATACAGATGGATCTAAAGACCCAATCAAACTAAAAGTGGGCATAGGACTGTACATTCCAAGATTTAAGACGAAAATACGTTTAAGGTTATGTGAGAGATTGTCCGTATATTCTACAGAATTAACTGCTATAATAGTAGGATTGCAGTGGGTAGAACAGATTAAGCCAAATAGGACTCCGACTGTAATTTGCTCAGATTCTTCATCAGCTCTTAAAAGTATATTGTCGACAAAAACTGATAGAGAAGACCTGCTAGTAGAAATTTATACGTTACTGTACAGACTGAAAATAGAGGGTCTGGTATAACTCGTTTATAATTTGTTGGGTACCTTCATGTATTGGGATAGTAGGGAATGAAACAGCGGATAAGTTAGCAAAAGAAGCTTTAAAGAAAAACTTGGTGGATGTTAAGGTACCTCTGAGAAGGAATGAGATAAAATCAGTAATTAATAGGGAAATAATAAGAATATGGCAACAAAGATGGGAAAATAGCAGCAAAGGTAGGTGGTATTATAATATTAGATTCAAAAATCAGTAGGGAAAAAAGAACAGTTTTATGGAAGACACAGAAAGGAAGAAGTAATGATTTCTAGATTAAGGATGGGTCACACAGGACTAAATTCAACACTTGCATTAATGGGGAAGCATGAAAATGGTATGTGTGATGAATGTGATGTTTTTGAAACAGTAGAGCACGTGCTCTTTAAATGTAGTACATATGAAGATCAGCGTAACAGTCTTTTTAGCAATATAAGGAACAGACCAGTGAGTGTCGTGGACCTTCTGGGAAAGGGTTTGAGTGATAGTCAGATGTTTAAGGTTGTTTTAACATTTTTAGAGCTCACAGGACTACACCACAGGATTTAGTGTTTGAGAATGAGGATCATGATGCTTCTGCCCATCTCAGAGGTTGAGGAGCACAGTGTGGAAGCTGGAGGAGCTGAACACGCAGCGCCAGCTGAAGTTTGGGCTCTGATCCTCTGGGGTGGGTGGGGCATTACACAAATTATTATAATTTTTTTCTTCAGTACAGATTCATCACCCATGTGCGCAAGATATACAGTAGGTGGCGGTAAAACTCCTAAGGAGTGAATGGCCATTGAACAAAAAGAAGAAAGACAGATAGCTTTCGGGTTAGAGTGGACCAAACGTTGCTCTAAGATACATAGCGGCTGGACGCCTCGTGGGACGAGACTGGCCGAGAACGACAACAACCCTGCTCCTCATTCCTATGATCCTACAATTAACGCCTAGTCTTTGTGTGTCACGTCTGTGTTAGCTTCGTTTCTCCTGATTGGAGCCGACGTTGAATGTGGGGTTCTCACACCTCAGCGATGGCCTTCTTGTCCTGTGCTTTTCCAGCTCCCAGAAGCCTCAGCATGTTTTTGGCGCCCTCGGCCATGGCATGTTCAACAGGCTAATGATGCCAGAGCTCCTCGATACGGAGCTCCACTCCGCACAGATCCGGCTTACCTGCAGAGACACTCTACACTCCATCATTAACAATCACACACTACATATCACACACCTATACACATACTCACACTCACCCCTCTCATTCACACTCTCCACACCACCAACCACACAACACACACACACTCTCACACACACAAACTACACTCTCTCTCTCACACAAACACACACCCACACACACAAACAAACACACACAAAAACACACACACACACACTCTCTCTCACACACACATACACACACTCACACTATCACACACACACACACAAAAACACTCACACACACACACACAAAAACACACAAACAAACCATCACACTCTCTCTTTCTCTCTCTCTCTCTCACTCACTCAGTCTCTCTCTCACTCACACTCTCTCTCACACTCTCTCTCACACACACTCACACACACACATACACGCACTCACACTCTCTCACACACACACACATACACTCACTCACACTCTCTCTCACACACACATACACATACACACACACAGGTTTGTTTTTGTGAAAAGTGGGGACTCTCCATAGGCGTACTGGTTTTTTTACTGTACAGACCGTATATTCTATTGCACTACACCAACCCTACCCCTAAACCTACTCCTTACATGAGACTTTGTGCTATTTCAGATTTTCGATACACTCCATTCTGAGTGATTTATAAGCTTTTTGAAAAGGTAATGGGGTAATGTCCTGAAAAGTCACCTTCTTCTTGTAATACCTATGTCATACCTTTGTCATTATACAAATTGATGTCCTCATTTGTCACACACACACACACACACACACACAGAGGCACGTGCAGAGGTAAAGCTTAACCTGTGCAGAGCACATGCCCTTTTTGTCCTTACACTCCGAAGTGCCCTTTTTTAAAGTTTTTTTTTTTTTTCTTCAATAAATCAATGATATTGGTCACCCTTTACGTCTGTCTGTTTTACAAATATATTTAGCGAATGAAAGGTATAAAAAAGATGTTTTATGCATTTGAGGTCTGAGACCGGACCTGCGGAGAGAGGGCATTTGTCATCTAAACTAATCATAGCCAATAGCCTACACTTAAATAGCCTGTGCATACAGTAGCATTTCATCTTTTATAAAATGACATTTTGGCCAAACGTATTTACAACAGGAAAAACTGAGGGCCCATGTTACGATTCGTTATGTTTGTATATTAATTTGTTCGTGTTTCCCACTAGATCTTAATTGGTCTCTCTTTCTGTCTCTCATCATGGGTTCCGAAGCATCTGTTTTCGAGAGGAGGCTGGGCTGGGCTGGGTTTGTGTGCCTCTTTGAAATGATTGTAGCTTTAAGTATGCTTGCTTTGTTACCGTTTATGTTGTTGATTTGTCTTATTCTTCATTTTATCCCATGCGTTTAGGTTTGTTGTTCCCCAGATAGCACAGGTACGTCGCGGGGACGTCTGTGCGATGTGTGCGTTTGCGTCTGGGAGACGTATTTTTTAGGGCGTTTGCTCATCTGGAAGACGTCGCATAGACGTCCTTTTCCGACGTTCCAGCGACATCCGGTGGACGTATTACAGACGTTAAATATTAGAATGTTACGTCTATTAGACATCTGATTTACATCGCATAGACGTCGTTCTTAATTATACGTTTTAGCCGTTCCTTCATATTTAGTGCTATTGATAACAGCTGCAGTTACACTGATTATACATGCGTCTACACATATATGATAAGTATGAGAACTAAACCCGAGTATTTTCCACTCAGAATGAAAGAACACAACATGCTGTTGAATGATTTGTATCATTTTATTAACAGTGAATGAAAATAAGCAGTCATTTATGTTATTATTATTATTATTATTGTTGTTGTTGTTGTTTTAATCCTGAAACAAACAAGCAAACAGCAAAAAGCAAGTTGATTAAGACGGCATTCTCCCTGGGGCCAAGCGGAGATAATCCTTCATGTTTTTCAGCCTCTGCTTCAGTTGGCGAAGGAAGCACGGGATTCTTCATAGCTGCTCCTGTATGTTAAAAAGGTCAAACTAGAATAAGTTTAACAAATAAAACTTTTTTCACTTATTGGTTAAAATACGCAAAATAGGTTTTAATTTGGACAATGATAAGCAAAGCATAAAAAATGTTTGCAACATCCGTCCTTCACAATGTCTGTGTGTCAGTATCAATTAAATGATCTCGAATTAGTCATGACAGCACATTTTTCGAGCTTCTACAGATAAAGTGCATGCCGATCCAAACAAATCCATTTAATAATTATGCATTAACTGCGCAAAATAATGTAAAATAAGACATTTTTTTCGTCTCATACGTCTATTTAATTGTTCATATGATCCCGAGGGTCGAGTTACTACCTGAGAATGATTAGCCTATGTTAATACAATCTAATTAATATAAAGAATTGATGTGCAGTTAATGCTTGTCGACTGTTTTTAATGCCAGTCAGCGTTTTAGGATGTAATATAACATATACAAGTATGAAGTTTCATGTCTGTGCTTTCTATTTGATTGGTCACTGTTCATTTCCAGTGGTGCTGAAATTCTGCTTCAGTCATAAAAACTTAAAACTTCGCTATGCTATTGTCTCTCATGTAATCGGTTTCAGGTTCTTTAGAGTGACTCCCAAATTAGTGAAGACACAGTCGAATATTAATAATTTTATATTAAGTCTACTTCGAAAACTGGGCTGGTCAGATTCAAGGATTCGACTCTTTTGGAGTCGACTCCTCTTCACTACTGCGCGTGTGCTTCCGAAGATCAACACATCGCACGTGAAGACATCGCCGCGGGAAAACTGAGGTACGTAGCCTGATTCATTGTCATTAATATGTGTGGTGGTCAGCCAAATATATATTTGATTTTATATAAAGTAAATTGAACAGATAAAGTATTAATTTCATTTTGAGTATTAATTGAAAGTTTCTGTGGTTTAATCAAGTCGTGGTAACAGCTGATTTTGTGGTTCATCAACAGTTCTTCGTCACTTAGCCTAATTGTTAATGTTAAAACAAAAGTTTCCATTTCTAAAACGCTCTTGTGTGTATGAAACAACATTTTACACTGTTTAAACGTCATGTATCTGCTGGTAGGCACATGCATAATATCTATATATCTATATTATGTAGGCCTAAATCTGTATGAAAAGCTCACGAGGAGTAATCACGCTTTAATGGAGCTGTATGGACACAGTTGCATCTATAAAATTATTGCATGCACTGGTTACACTTTACAATATGGTGTCATTTGTTAACATTAGTTAATGCATTAAATAAAATTAACTAACAATGAAACACAAGTGGTTACACTATTTATTGATCTTAGTGAATGTTTGTTATAAATAATACCAGGCGTCATGTTTTTATGTTAATTCACTGTGCATTATCACAATGTTAACGAACAACTTATGGTTTTAATATTGCATTGATAAATGCTGAAATTAACATTAACTAAGATTAATAAATGATGTAGAAGTATTGTTAATTCTTAGTTCATTTTAACTAATGTAGTTAACTAATGTTAACTAATGAACCTTAATGTAAAGTGTTACCATACACTGTACATTGGAACACATTTTGGACGTACCTATTAGGAGTGCTCCTATATTTGTTTTCCTGATCCCTTGCTTTTCTCCCCTTCCACACCAGTTCAGTTGTTTGGCCACAGGACCGAAAACCTTGGAGCATATTCTCCATATGGTTTTCTTCAGTGTATGTCCTCCGCTGATGGATAACCTGTTCACCTTAAAAAAAAAAAGTAATTTCAAAACATTACAAAGCACAAACATTATGGTCCTGTTTCACAGACAGGGACAGAGCTGGGTAGATTACTTACACATTGTAATCTGTTACTGATTCCAAATTACATGAAAAAAATTATAGTTAGCAATGAAACCCATTACATTACACATTTTAAATCATGTAATCAGACTACTTTTAGATTACTTTAGACCTAAAACTCGTCTATCGTATTGATTAAATAGGATAGTCAAAAGTACCAATGGACCTAAAAATACATAAAGAGTAAGTAATATATTTTAATTGTTGTTATTAATAGCATGAAGTGCATTAAACATTATATTATGTCAAGGTTTCCCAAACTGGTGTTTGTGAAGGAACTGTAGGGGGCTTATGAGTTTAATGAAAAGCTAATAATAATAAAATGTTAAATTAAAATAAAGCGTTTTAAAATCAATTAAAAAAAACTTACAAAAAAAATATCAATATTTTACTTGTTTACCTGCATGTCATGTGATTATAACCAATGTCAGAGAACCAATGAACATACAGATGTGATACTTAATTATAAAAAAAAACTAAAATGTAACTAAAAATAAAACTGAATGATCTCTTGTGGAATCGTACACAAAAAACCCTGAAGACCTTTCTGAATGTATATAAGCAGCGGCTATTTTAGAAATGAAAACTTCAAAGATGAAAAAGAGGAATTAGGTGGGAAAATTAAATTCTGAATAATCTATTGCTATTATGTAAATAATATTTAATCATGTAATCCATAAAAAAGTAACTAGTCTGATTACGAGTATTATAAAATGTAATTTAATCTAATTACAAGTCATTTTAATTTTAATCTTTGGAATCTATTTACGTAATCCAGATTACATGTAATCAGTTACTACTGAGCTCTGGACAGGGATTTTAGTTTAAGTCAGGATATAGGTCTTAGTTTTGTTTATAAATAAATGCTGTGTGAATCTTGAAGACAAAACAGTTGCACGAGGATATGGTAAGGAATGTCATTGCAAGTTATTTTCAGTTAAGACAGCTCACACGTGCATTTTAGTCTGGGACTATCTTTAAGCCTTGTCTGTGAAACCGGGTATATAATAGACATTATTTACTTCACTACAACTGTTAAACCTACAAATGTCAATGATTTTTACCATGATGATCATTGCTTTTTCTGATAATTGTCTTTCCAGTTTGTCTAGTTCCTCCATGGTTGTGAGAGGAAAGACATCATCCTCACTGTCCACCACCAGCACTGGATCATTGAAACGGCTGTTAGCTGCAAGGGACTGGACCACTGAAGTCAGATGATTGATCTTCATGTCCAGTTCATTAAGTGCCTCCAGAATTGCCCTCTCAACAGCTGCAACACAGTAGGTTTATCTGGGAGAGTATTTTTATTAAACTATAAAATGTATAATTTACAAATTTAGCACTTCAATTTAACGTATGTGTACATTGATTAGTGATGCAACTCCATCGTCTCACACCTGAAGCACCTGCAAGCACAAAAAGCTCTTAAATGTGATAAAAATGATGTTGCTAAAGATATGGCTACATGCTTAAAGCCTTAGGCTGATGATACACAGGGCAACTTTTTGGGCAACGTTGCTGTCAAGAGGCAACCAAGTGCGACCAAGGCTCACACACCAATCTAAGATCCCAAATAGAAATGTGTTACCCATTCTCAACGGGAAAGTGACCAAGCAACATAGTCAAAAAAGGTTGCCCTGTGTCCATGCATCAGCTATAAACAAGGTTATTTAATGTTTAAAAAACTTTTAACTATATCCATTTGATTGCACGTCGTTTCCATGATTAAACTGGATTAAACTGTAAATCACAGGATCCAGAAAAGTAAAAAACAAAACTAAATTTAGGGAAAGTAAAACTGAATAACCCCAAATTAATTGGTCTGAAGAATTTAATTGGTCTAGTAATTATTAGTGGAAATTGGCACATGCCCCTGAGTTGTTGTACTTCGGGTGACACGAGTTAGACTAAATCAAAAATAGCTTACTTCTTGTGGTGTGGAGATAATGGCTGTAACTAACCATCATATTTATCTGTCCAGTTTGATTACATCAATGACAGTTTTAACTTGTTAATGCTGACAATTGACATTGGTATAAGTGGGATAATCCACAGCTAGATGTGCATAAATAATAATTCACTCTGCAACTGCCCATTAAAAAATACAAATTACTTACTTTTTGTTCTTGCCTGGTGGGTACTTGAGGGTCTCAGTTCAGAGATTGTGTCCTCTGATGGATTGTACAGAAAATTACCTAGTGTTATTAATTTGCAGTGTGTGTTTCCTGCATGTGTTTTTATGAATGTTCTTTTACCTTGAAAGTTAGATGGGTGTTCACCCCAAGCATCCTCTTGCTCATTTTCATTTGACAAGCTCACTGGAACAACTGGAGCTGAGAAAGGTAAAGTTGGTAAATTGCATTTGCTACCATGACAGTGCATGAAACTGACACACTATGGGCTAGATTTACTAACAGCTTGTGCCAGTGCAAACCGTCTTTTGGCATTAAAATAGAACTGTCAGGATTTACTAAAGAGGCGCAGTAAAGAATTAGCGCTGAAAAGGCGTGGACACAGTTGTTTTTGCGTCTGACCTTATTGAATATGCATTTGTAGGAGTTTTCCTTTCAGACGCAAAATTTATGGGAGGAGAGTATTAAAATGAATCACGCAATGCGATTTAATAACGTTTGTGCTCGTCAAATTACTGGTATTTGCTCCATTTTTAATGCCCAAAAAAGGCATATCTTAAAGCATGCGGTAATTTGCGCTGCTCTTGGTAGATTGCGCTGGTTATTATGGAAATGATCTGCTGCGTCTGTGTTCTTTAATGTGTGCATTGTTAGTAAATCACTCGCAGAAATATCCTCACACATCTGCGCTGTTTTGGAATTGCGCTCTCGCTCTTATTTGCCCTGTTTAGTAAATCTGGCTCAAGGGCTCTTAAGTGATACCCCAGTAATGACTGAAATTGACAGATGTTTTTATTTATTTATTTATTTAACTTACTCTGCATTCTTCCTTGATGTATGGTTGATGGTCTTTGGTCTTGAGAGAGTCTCAGGACAGAGAATGTGTTCTCTAATTATTCAGAATTTTTTTTGTATTAGCTTGTGTTAGGCTGTGACTTATTGGCAATGAATGTGTTTTTGATTTCCTCCGTATACAAATTAATGCTTTTTACCTTGAATGTCAGGTGAGTGTTCACCCCAAGCGTCCTGTGGCTCGTCTGCCTGGGAGAAGCTCATGGGAATATCTGGAGCTGAGAATGATGGAACTGGTAAATTTTGTTTGTAATTAAGTAATTTTACATGACATTTTCATTTTAATGGCTGGTTTTCATTCATTAAAGAGTCTTGCAAACTTCTGACATTAGGCAGAAAAAGCACATGACTTAACATCTACAGTGTGTGCATAATTATTACGCATGCATACAGTGGGTACGGAATGTATTCAGACCCCCTTAAATGTTTCACTCTTGTTATATTGCAGCCATTTGCTAAAAATCATTTAAGTTAATTTTTTTTCCTCATTAATGTACACACAGAACCCCCTATTGACAGAAAAACACAAGAATTGTTGACATTTTTGCAGATTTATAAAAAAGAAAAACTGAAATATGTCACATGGTACTAAGTATTCAGACCATTTGCTGTGACACTCATATATTTAACTCAGGTGCTGTCCATTTCTTCTGATCATCCTTGAGATGGTTCTACACCTTCATTTGAGTCCAGCTGTGTTTGATTATACTGATTGGACTTGATTAGGAAAGCCACACACCTCTCTATATAAGACCTTACAGCTCACAGTACATGAAATGCAAAATGAGAATCATGAGGTCAAAGGAACTGACTGAAGAGCTCAGAGACCGAATTGTGGCAAGGCACAGATCTGCCACGGTTAAAAAAAAATTCTGCTGCACTTAAGGCTCCTAAGAGAACAGTGGCCTCCATAATCCTTAAATGGAAGACATTTGGGACGACCAGAAACCTTACTAGAGCTGGCCGTCCGGCCAAACTGAGCTATTTGGGGGAGAAGAGCCTTGGTGAGAGATGTAAAGAAGAACCCAAAGATCACTGTCCAGAGATGCAGTCGGGAGATGGGAGACAGTTGTAGAAAGTCAACCATCACTGCAAACCTCCACCAGTCGGGGCTTTATGGCAGAGTGGCACGACGGAAGCCTCTCCTTAGTGCAAGACACATGAAAAAGCACCTGAAGGACTCCAAGATGGTGATTAAGATTCTCTGGTCTGATGAGACCAGGATAGAACTTTTGGCCTTAATTCTAAGCGGTATGTGTGGAGATAACCAGGCACTGCTCATCACCTGTCTTATACAGTCCCAACAGTGAAGCATGGTTTTGGCAGCATCATGCTGTGGGGGTGTTTGACGACTGGTTGCAATCGAGGGAAAGTTGAATACGGCCAAGTACAGGGATATCCTGGACAAAAAAACCTTCTCCAGAGTGCTCAGGAACTCAGACTGGGCCGAAGGATTACCTTCCAACAAGACAATAACCCTAAGCACACACCTAAAATAACGAAGGAGTGGCTTCACAACACCCCTGTGACTGTTCTTGAATGGCCCAGCCAGAGCCCTGCTTAAACCCAATTGAGACTCTGGAGAGACCTAAAAATGGCTGTCCTTCAACGTTTACCATCCAACCTGACAGAACTGGAGAGGATCTGCAAGGAGGAATGGCAGAGGATCCCCAAATCCAGGTGTGAAACACTTGTTGGATCTTTCCCAAAAAGACTCATGGCTGTATTAGACAAAAGGGGTGCTTCTACTAAATACTGAGCAAAGGGTCTGAATACTTCGGACCATGTGATATTTCAGTTTTTCTATTTTAATAAATCTGAAAAAATGTCAAAAATTCTGTGTTTTTCTGTCAATATGGGGGTGCTGTGTACACATTAATGAGGAAAAAAAAATAACTAAAATGATTTTAGCAAATGGCCGCAATATAACAAAGAGTGAAAAATTTAAGCGGGTCTGAATACTTTCCGTACCCACTGTATATCTGATAAAAAAATTCCCAAGTACATTTTACCAATTACAAACCATATCACATAACCACAAGCTGAAGTGTCATAAACAAATGAGGACTGATTTTTAAAAAGTTTTATGGATTGGATATAGATAGGTTAAGAGTGACTCTTGAGGTACCACCACCAGTTCAAGTCAGATGACAGCAACGGTGACGAGGGAGTCGTAGTGTGAGCTGCTACTAACAATGAGCAAGACTGACCTTTCAGGGTAAGAGAGAAACTTAAAATGAACTCCCAAAACTTACTGCCAAATTCCGGAAGATAAATTCTTAAACGTGGTCGATAGGACCTCGTGATGGGGTCCTTCAAGAGACAGTTAACCTTACCGATGCTTTATAAGCCTTTTAAAAAACGGTCTTATGTTTGTTCTTCTTCTTTTTTCTTTCCTCTTCTTTTTCCTTCTTCTTCCCTCTACACACTTCCGCTGGGTTTCGTCTTGTTTGGGGATATTTTTCAGGACTTTACATTGCATCACGACTTCAAAACCGACATATTGATTACTTGTGCTCGGACATGGAGGACTAAAGGGCTCTGGTGGTTTAAAAACCTATTCCTCACCTTCAATTACTAAAGTCTTACTACAGTAATACTCTTTTATTTATCAACATGTTTTTTGACCCTGCTCCCACCATTGAGTCATTTCTTATCCATATGGTGTTCACACCTCAATTTTGCAATGCTATAGTGTTGCTCTTTCTCCTGGGCATTTTAATAATTTCTTACTTAAATTGTGAGTTAAAATCTCTTTTTGGCCCAATTTTAACTGTTAAAAGAAAAAATGCTTACCTTTTGCCACACTGAATACAAAAACTTTTTTACGTTCCAGCATCTTAAGAATTATATACACGCTTATAAATTATAGTAGTTATTATTGATGTGGTTTGGAAATGGTAAAATGTGCTTGGAAAAAATATAATCTGAATATCAACTTGCATAATAATTGTGCACAAACTGCATGTCAGCGATGTCTATTCAGCGATCAGAAACTTGACCCACCCTGTTATGGAGTCAGCCTTTTGAGTTGTCATAAATGCTGTGAATTTACAACTTTTACATTGTGTTTACAGTACTCATGTAGAGCCCGTTACCTTGACAGCTGGGGAAAGTCTCAAAACGGGCCTGCTGTGGCTTTTCCATGGCCCTTTGGTGGTGATTAACAAATGCTGTTGAAAGAATTGGTATGTAGATGTGTTATGTCTGCCTCACAAAACAAGATTTTGTACTACACAAAGCCTTACTAAAGTTTGAGAGTGCTATTGCTTCTAATTAGCAATCAAATGTTTATTATTAAATTATGCTTAGTATGTAAATCCTCAAGTTATGAATGTAATGATAGTAGTTCTGTCCAAACGGTTAAAATAGCAATAGAATTGGGTGAAGCTGAAAAAGAAAAGAACGATGTAAACCAACAAGTCACAAGAGACTGTGCAATACATTGATTTGACCATAGTTAAGGAACATTCTTGAGCATGGCACAAAGTGCTTAAAACATCCATAAATATCAGTTTTCTAAATTTAAAACTCACAATTGCTGAAAGAGTTCACTGCTTTGCTTGATGTAAGCAGAGGTCGTACAACAGGACCTGAAAAAAATTGCACTCAGCAGTTACACACTCTTATGTCTAGCAGTCATTTAACTGGTTTTATTGTATTTTTACCTTTTGTCTTGACGTGTTTTAGGGGTGTTGGAACTTTTGGTGCGGGTGGGACTTTTGGTGTAGGTGGAGCTTTCTCTCTATTAATTTTCTTTTTTTTGTGGGGGGTATCATGAGGCTCATTATCTGATGAGAATATTTTCTTTCTAAGAGCAAAATCAGGGAATTGGATTATTTTACAAAGCTGGATTATATAGGTAATAACACTGGCATGTTTGTCAATTGAAATAATTTTTTTTACATACAATGTAATTTCTTCTCCCAATTCAAACTCCAAAAAGGGTGCATACTACTTTCTGTGGTCTATATACAAGTCTTCTGACACCGTACAATAACTTTGGAAGGTTAGGAAAAGGCCAAAACGTAATAAAAAAAAAAAATAAAATATAACAATAAAAAAATCATATTTCGAATTGCACTCATTGACCCTTCGCAGGAAGTTGATTGACCAGGCAATCTGACCAATCATAACGCAAAATCTGCGATTTTAGTCCGACAAACAAACCAGACCAGAGAGTAATGACCGGATTAACGTCGGTGGACTAAAACAATTTTTGTATTGACGTCTTTCTGTGTTAAAACAAGATACCTTATGATGCTCATATATGTTTATTTCATGGTGTAACTAGTAAAGAGGAAGAGGTGATCAGTTCACGTGCCGCTTGAACTGAGGCAATACAGTGATCTTTCACGACACATTAAAGAGCCACAAAATGCTATTTATTGTTTGAAAAATGAAATTATTTAAAGCTGAGACTTTGTTTCATACCTAAAGTAACCTGCGCTTGTCTGTACTGCCGGTGCATCATTCTTTCTTTGCTCCGCGATGTATTTTTCACTGCTTGAGAACAGGATGAGTGGCGTGAGAGCGCCATGGCTTGTCGGACATAGCAACAGTAACTAAGGGTGGCGGGTCTTTGCGAAGGGTCAATTGATGACACATTAGAAACTGAACATAGCTGGTTTCTAATTGTGAATGACATGTGAAAGCTAGAGCTGAATTCAAGATTATAAGTAAATAACTTAAATGTATCTGTTACTCACATAAACTTTTTATAGCTTCAGAAGACTGAATATTGCTCTTTATTGATCTATTTTCAAAGTGAAATATGCATTTTTACAACTTACTTGTGAATTCTTTTTATAGTAACTTCAGATTCTGAGATGTCAGAAGTGTAGCATGCCCTTTTCCATTTTTTGGAAATGTTGTCAAAAGATGCTGAAAGAACCAAAGTATGTGATCTTAATTCATGAAAACATTAAGCCATGGAATGTCATGTATTAGTGATTTTGCCATCTGTTTTAATAATGTTTATTTAAAGTGTAGTTTAACCTGCTTACCCGACTCATGTAGAATTCTGGCCTGATGCTTGGTCCAACCCTTATCTGGCTGTGGTGCCTCCATCGACCTGACGCTCTTCAGTAACCTGTCCAAGTCTTTGTATGGAGGCCACCATGAGTGGCCATCTGAGTACCAGGACTTTTCTACAGGACCGGTACTCCCTTCTCCGACGAACTCCACTATCAGGTACATGTTTTTTTTTATAGTTTTTTTGTTGTTTTAGCTGCAACAACCTAGAGCCCCATAATGTGTAACAATACTTATTACATTTCAGTTGTTCATATGCATGATTCAATTACCCAAAATATATGTAAGTCAAGTCCAAAATGGAAAAATAAGAATTAGTGTGTGTGTAAAAGAGGGACTGAAACAAAAGTACGGTCATAAGGAATTAAGAAAGCTTTCGCCTCAATGTTCTCAAACTTGCAGAAATGTGTTGGTCCTGAGATGCCATCAACTAGATGAATACCAAGTGCTGAGGATGGAAGGGGATAATCAAAAAAAAGTTCATGATTGTTGAAGGTAGTGTAGGCCACATAAACGCCATCCCTCGCTGAAATTATATTTTGCAGCTTTGCAACTTTTCCATCAATGTAAACAAAACTGTTGGCCTGGTCCAGTTTCAGAGTGTAAGAGCATGTTTTTATTTCTTTGTACTGTGAAGATCCATGAAAATATTCAGGTAGAGGGCCAGCTGTGTGTTGTTTTCTGAGCAGTGGTGGGTTGTTTTTCTTCTTTTTTTTGCTACAGCTTTGCATTTCTGAGAACCTTCTCACAATTTGACTCAGTGGACATGTAGGCTTCCGCAGGAGTCTCTTCAGCTTGTTAAGGTGATCCTCGTACTGGAAAGCACTGAAGTTGTCAAGGACACCATGGTGTTTTGCATCTTCTGCAAGATGTACAAGACAGTGGACGTTGTAGGACAGGAATTTGGGGCCATATAGCTGTCCAAAGTGTGTGACAAAAAGTCGCAGAATATCATTGGCATAGTCGATGTGATCACCAATTAGGCTGTTATTGCACAAGATGAAGATTCCCACAGAAAACAGCAGGAAGTTTTTGTACACCTCTGTGCTGAGTAGGTCTTTCAGCATAACAGGGCCTGTGTACAATAAAAACGGTCTAAACTCGGTCGCCTTCCATCGATCTATTTCCCTCACTGCCCTTGGTTTGCGCGCAAATTCCATAGGCACATTTTTCTTGGCACCAACCAACCTTTCTGTCAGCACAGTGGCTTGAAATCCTGACAGCCTGCAAGTTAGAGGACCCAGTCGAAGCCACAAGTGGAGAAGCCGCCTCATGACACCAAGGCACACAAGGTGCATGTAATCAAGGGGGTATCCAGAGACCATATCCAGGGAGGTTTCTTCCAGAGGTGAGGTGCCATGGTGGTGATCTGGATCAGTCTTATTTCTGAAGTTGTCATTGTTTCTAAAAGGCATGTCAGTTCTAGGGAATGTCATCCTGTTCTCCAGGTGCACACCATCCTGAATGCACTTTTTTCGCATCCATGGTAGCCTGCGTGGCCTTTCACTTTTTTCAGAAATGCACGTGCAGGTGCGTCACAAACCATTGAGGTAAGCTGTAATGCTAACTTGAGTCCTTCAAATTCAAAACCATGACTTAAGTCTTTTATTTCACAGATGAAGTCCTCAAGATACTCATCCAGTGAGCTAGGTTTACTGTCACCACAAAATAAACCTATTGTCACAGGTTCCTCCTGCACCAAATTTTGCACAGTTCCAAGAATGGGCCAGAATTGAGTTGCTGAACTCTTGTAGAGAGGCAGACCATCAATGCTCACCTGGAGCTTCAGATTGCTCATGTTCTGCAAAATGTCCATGTTGTTGTAGAGTACACCCGAAATGGATTCCAGTTGACCAAAATGATAGTACTGGCCACCAGCCTTGTTTTGGACTTCAGTTCTGTTTGAACGCACTGTTCCTAATAGTGTCCTTGCATCTTTTGGCAAATTCAGATCGTGCTTGCGGAGGATATTAAGTAATGAATTTAGTGCCACATGTGTTATTTTATGTTCTGTCGCCCAGGTTGCCAAGTCATCATTCAGGGAACTTGGATGCAGTTCAGAATCTGTGTCTGAGTCTGTGTCAGATTCACTGCTATGTGAAGCACTTGCCATGGTGACACATTCATGCTCATCGATATTGACAAACCATCCAAAGTCTTGGTGTCTCATTCGGTGCTGCTTGTGGTCCTGTGCATGCTACATACTCCTCCCTTACCTGATTATTGGTGATAATCTTCCATTCCGGGAGTTGTTTGTCCGACCTTAGGCCGTTGTCTTTTCTGCGCATGTCCAGTAAAGTAATTGTTTTGCAATCCATTTTACTGAGATATTAACACACGCACACTAACACACACACACACACACACACACACACACACACACACACACACCCCACACACACACCCCCCACAGATGCATTGCACCAACCTCTAAGCCAAATGAGTGGTTCTCAACTCCACTATTGGAAGACCCTTGCATTGCACATTTTGGATGTCTTTTACATGTGATTCAACCCATCATATAATAGAAGCCCCTTAAACCGAATAGAGCATGTTAAATGAGACAGACATCCAGAATGTGTAGTGTTATGGGTCCCCAAGATTGGAATTCAGAACCACTGGCGTAATGTCTAATAATTCTATCACAATAAATACGCATACCTTGGTTTTGACCGAGAGTGTGAACTGTGGATATCGTCGTTGAGTGAGTGTGGTTGACTGTAGAGAACTTTCTGTAATTGGGGAAGCAATATAACAGGTAATGTCAGTTTTGTCATTGTGTTTAAAGTATTGGACCTAAATGTGTGCCTAGAAATAGCATGCAAAAACTTAATAAATGTGTGGTCACTTATTTTAGATAAAGTTTATCCATTTAATTCAACTAGTTACTTTGTGACAAAAATTTAAGGGCGAGGTTGTCAACCTCTTTTTTTTGGAGGGCTTGATACCTGAAAACTTTATCTCTTAATTCTAACCAGTTGATGATTGTTGGATGAGGGTTAGAACTAAACTCTTAAGAATGGCCAAAATGTCAATATTGAATGTAAAAATATATTTTTGATCTGCCCAAAATTTAATGTCATGAGACAGTGAGTGTCATCAGAACAAATTTTGAAAGATATTTTTTAAGATGGACCCAGAATAATACTAAATAATATTTTATAGTTATGTGTATATACACAATTGTTTAGTCTTTTTAGGGCCTTCTTATGCAGGGCCCAATTCTTTTCCTAATGATTATTATTATTATTATTACTTTTTTTTTTAAGTTTCAGGGATTTTTGTTTCTGCTACCAAGATGGTTTAAGACATGGTGGAGTTTGAATCCAATGGTGCCTTTTTCATTTGTTTTCCTTTAATCATCCAAAGGACTTGGTGGCCAATAAATAGAAACGGGATGAAACTACTTTTTTAAAACAATTAACAAATATTTAAAAAAAAAAAATGTTTCTGCCATAATATCATTTTTGTTTCATTGACTAAAAAAATAAATAAAGGGGGAGCCTTTTCTGTGTATGGATGCTCTTTCTCCATCTTTCGCCTACACTGACTCTAAAAAGAAGATTATGGGAAAAGCAGATCTCATTAATATTCATTAACTCATTACCATAGCTCTTCTTAGTTAAAATATTATTTAAGATATCAGTAATTCTATTTTCACTAGTTGCAAGGGCAATTTCAGATATCAACTGCCTTTGTTGATATCAATAATTACTTTGATACTATTAAAAATGTGAATTCCTGATATCAAGAATTCAATTGTTATGATGAAACTGGCAAATCAGAGATGCAGGATGCTAGTTTTTTTTAATGAACTACCCCTTTAACGTCTTCATTAAGACATAACATGCTGCATGATGTTTCTTTAATTGATCTAAACTCAAATACTGAGAGGTATCTGACAGTCAGTCATAATATATACTTACAAAGCCAAAGATGCTCTTGTGATGTGGCTCTTAAAAGAGCCTTTGTGGTGTGTGTAGCTGCTGTAGACACAAGCAAAAGAGAGACAAAGAAGAACAAATATGAGTGAGATATGTCTGTACAAATTAAAATGTTTTCAGTTTCATCAGTGATTATTGATTAATTAGCATGTTATGATAAATCTGGCAAATCTGAAATGCCGGTTGACTGCTACTATTTTCACCTACAACAATCAGACGGCAATCGACACTGGAAAAAAAGAGAGAAGATAATAATTATTTGCATGGTAGTCTATAAATTCCCAAAGTTTATAAAGGCTCTGATGAATATGTGTAATATTGTCTGATAATGCAAGATGAGAAGAATGCAATGTATTTGATGATGCCTCACAGCCCACTAACAAATAAGCCAAAGTAAAATGCGTTTTCATTCTTGAGAATCACAACAACAACAAGAAGTATTATTATGGTTGTTACAAAATGAGGGATGACCGATTTCCTCTAACGTCTCGTCTCTCTCTCTAGGCGCACGCGCTTGCGGTCAAACCTGTGACAACGCACTACTTCCCATACAAATATGAATAATGAAGATATTAAGAATAATTGTATAATTGGTCTCTTTTAAAGTAACGTTAACATGACCGATAACTCTGAAACGAAAGAGCGTCGATCGGCTCCATTAGCAGTGACGTCACGGCGATGTATCGGCATTTAACGGTGTTTAGCGGCGCTGCTGAGCGGACTAACGTTATATAAAGAGACGGAAAACCGTTGTCTGTGTGAGATGTGATACATTTACCGGAAAGGACACATTTAGAAAAGTCCCATTGTTATTAAATGTAATTGGTTTCATGAGTGAAAAAGCCTGCTATTTATTTTCGTATTATAACCCTCAGAAAAACGAACTGTTCCCTCAGACTGTTTGTTATTATAATGACTTACTAATTACATTTTATTTATTTCTTCATCGTTTTAAATGTCATTTACTTTTGTTGTTGGCCCATACTTTTAAGAGTAATGTAACTAAACTGGTTAAGTAAAAAGTAATGTACCTGAGGAAAACGCACTGCTGGGGATGCCATCAAAGGGGAGTCGGGCTGTGCGCCGGGGCACAGACCCCGCTTATATCTGCCCCTGCCCTTTTTCGCGGGCTTGCACCTAGTAAGATGTAAGCTTGAGAGAAAAGTTGTAATTTAGGTATTAGTATTAGTATTATTTTTAATGGATGGACAATTAGGCCGTATAATGACACACACAAATGCGTTACCTGGCTGTGCTGTCTTAAATGCTTACACTTTTGCATTTGAGACCATATTGAGATTCCGTAGCATAGCGCTAGGAATGTTTGGAATTTTTGTGGGCGACATTTTAGATGGCGCTCCCCTTATTTGGTTTTCACTACATACCGATATTTTCAAGGCAGGAGCGTCGATTCGATACCGTTCTATACCTCTGCACTAACTTTTAAGTATGAAATTTATTAATTTATTAAATTATTAAGAGTAAAATGGGTAATGATAAGCGCTTAACTTTGTTTAAAATGCATTTTAACCTGTTTAATCTCAAATTTTTATTAGGAATACTGAGATCAAATACAAAAAAATACAACCATCAACGTATTTCAAAATTGTTACTTTTTTGTAACATATATCATCACATTTTTATATTAGTGCTACCAGTATTACAACATTAATATTCTAACTTGTTTGTAACATTTGAACTTTTGATTTAGTGCAATATTGTGTACTGCCTTTAGGGACTGCCAGTGAATGGCTGTTACATGCATAAAATGCAACATTTTATTCTGACAGTGTATGATTTCTATTAACTTAATAATCTACATGAATCATCTATCGTTTGACTCAATTTAAGTAATTGTAGTTGCACAAACTATGTAGGCTACAATTTCAGTTTGTTTATTGTGAAATAACTCTGTCCTTCTGTCCTCTGATAAGCATTGTTCAGGGCTGCCGTTCCCAAAAGCTTTAATGCTTTCTTATGATACTTTTGGGGAAAGCAGCCCTGTTTGAATGCACTGTCAGCAGTGAGTGAACGCGCTCTGTGATTGATTGGTTCTGTCTTGCAACATTTGTGTGTCCAGATGAGCAGGAAAATAGTTCTATCACAATTACTCGCTAACAAAGGTTATCGTCCAATTCAATGCATATTGTACGCATTAATTATTATTATTATTTTTGTTAAATAAAATCACTGGTAAATAAAACGCACCTTAGTATCGATTTTTTTGTTTGAGTATCGATATTTTCGATACTCGCGTCAGTATCGATAATCTCGCTACTGACTCGGATCGATACCCCATCCCTATTACCATAAAGCAGACCAGTAGAGTGAGGGTACGCTTTACAAAACTACAAACAAATGTGTTGTCATGTTTAAAGGCGGATATAGCCTACTCACAGTGAAGTTTTCGAGGTAAAAAGTTCTGTATAAGTTACAAAAGCAGCGTTTAACTGTTAGCGAACATCCGCATGCTGCTGAGAGCAGCGTTTAGATGAATATGCAAATGCAATTTCCCCTCAATAACAAAATAAAACAACTAAAATGCTAGTAGTGAGAAAACAGCAGTTAAGAAAGCATCTGATCATAGCAACGTGGATATATTTGCAACAGCTCTGCAATTCATCACGTCACGTTTATTTATATAACTCTTTATACAATAGATATAGCTATAAAGCAAGCAGCTTTACAGTATTAACGCGCCACGCCGCGCGCAACTACAAACGCAGTGTCATTTGTTGCTTTCAGTACAATTACAACATGATTTTCTCCTATAAAGCAGCTCTCCAGTAATAATTTGATTTGCACAGATTAAAGCTTGATCCAGCTCACATAATTTGACTATATGTTTGATTTTGTCTCACTATTGGAACTAATTAATTTCTTATGCTCTGTTAAATTCCTTTGAATTTCAATTCAGTTATTCCCTCTTCCAAAGTCCAATTCAACATTCTGTGAAATGTGACAAATTCTCTTCACATTCATGGA
>JADLZN010005672.1:0-20137 GCA_018155175.1 Sinocyclocheilus anophthalmus | reverse complement strand
GGTCAAAACCTTTCAGGTTTCATCGTTTGATTCAGAGAGTCACGATCCTTTACGATTTCATGAGGCATCTAGCAAATCCCATATGACCGGGGCACGAGCAGCCACACCCCTTCGCTGAGGCTCCTCCCACTGCTACTTAACTATTCGTAGCCCCTCCCCCAACCCAAACCAGATGAGAGCGCCAATCCGAGTAAATTCGGCTAGCGATTTGTGCTTTTGATAAAGAGAGCATCGAGACCTCGGCAGAAAAAGCGCCTTGCACACTTCTATCAAGTCTCAATCAAGCGATTTGGCTGTCAGTGCGGTCATCGTTAGAAATCCAAGAGAACGACTAGATGCAGAGGTCGGCTGATGATAGATACTTCTAGATCGTCTAAATCTGCTAGACCTCGGTTCCAAAGAGGGTCGACCTGCAAAGTTGCAAGGTTTATTTCAAGTACCAATTAATGTGTCTCTCTGTATATCATTGGCTGAACTCAAAGCAGTCGTAATGTTTAATGCTGTAAACTTTTGTAATATCTGTTGGATGCTTTAGAGAGTTCCAGGGCTGGGCGATATAACACTCTTATTTCGTGTAGATATTGCTGAATTATCGCTTCTCCAATTTTTTTTAATCAGAGAAAAATCACCGTTGCCAGTTACAGTCAAACATTTTATTGCAAAAAGTTACATATTTATTTAGATGACAATCATTGCATAAATTAAATGACTTTTTTTTTATAATATAACAATGCGAAGTAATAAATTAAAGATATTTTTACTGAAACTTTTTAAACTACATTTTTTGAGTGTTATTTTAGTGTCATTGAGATACTATTACAGTTTTTAAAAAAATATTTTGAATCAGTTTTTATTTTAATATTTTCTGTTTTCATTTTAATTATTTAAAGTTTTAGTTTTTTACTAGTTGATTTTTATATGTATAGTTTTATTAATTTTAGTATCAGTTTTAGTTCAAGTTAAATTAAATGAAAATGCAAAAAATGAAAAGGAAAGAAACAATTACTGAAACTTAATAAAAAAAATTAAAAGGGAGTGTTTATTTTAGTAGCATGGGAGATGTGTTAGTGTTATATTTTGAATTAGTTTTTATTTTTATGTATTCTGTTGTCATTTTAATTTTAGTTAAAGTTTGTTTTTGTCATTGTGTACGAATTATATATATATCATTCGTTGCTGTCAAAAGTTAATCGCATACAAAAAGTTTGTTTATATATATATATGTGTGTGTTCTTGAATATTGTATTATGTTTTATAAATACACAATGCGTATATATTTTGAAAGTATTACATGGTATAATATTCATATAAATTTATTATAATAAATATATTAAATATAAACAACCATATGTTTGGAACTAAGACGGCATGTGGTGTATTTATATGGCCCATAAAAATTATACACAGAAACACACAATAGTATGTAAACAAATTAAATTTTAATGCGGATTAACGTTTGACCGCACTATGTATATAGTTTATAAATTTTATTTCAGTTGTTCGTTTAAAGAAATGAAAATCCAAAGGAGCCTACTAACTGAAGTGTAAATAAAAAAATAAATATTTTATGTTTTATTATTCTTTATTTCGCCGGCGTAATAAGGTTATTGTGTTTTTTTATTTGCGGGGTCTCAATAAGGTGAGAACGGTGGTTGGCAGTCAGGTAGTGAGCTGAAACTAGTCGGTTGAAGCGCTTGTCAATATGGTACCAGCCCTTGTGTTGGTACTGTAGCTGTAATGTTACACTGCTAAGGTGAGTGTTTAGGTTAGTTAGTTCAGTGCAGAGGGTCCCCACAGCAGTCATCAATCTGTGACACGACACGCGGTCTCTTCCTCTGTCAGTGGTGACCCAGTTTGGTGTGCTGTTATGGTTGATATTTGGGCTCTGTGCACGGATCCATTGAGACCTTAAAGTATGAGTACACTCTTAAAATAAAGGATCAAAAGCGGGGATTTGCGTGATTCCAGAGAAGGAAACCCCATTCTGGTCCCCGAAAGAACCGTAACGGAACAGTTCTTAAAGGACCATTGTTTGTTGTCTAATGTGAAGAACATTTAATGATCTAAGAACTTTTTTGTTCACTTAGATAAAAATCTTTTGTGCAATAAAAGTTTCCAAATCTTAAAATGAAAGGTGCTTTAGTGGCATCGATGGTTCCATGAGAACCTTGTAATCCATGGAACTGTTCCATTCACAGCAGGTTATTTAGGTTGCAAAAGATCTTTATTGTATGCTCAATTGAAATGTTCAATGTTGAATCTTCTTCACCACAAAGAATTTTTTTTATTTAAGGAAACTGTTCACTTACAAGGTTCTTTAGGGAGCCCAGAATGGTTCTTCTATGGCATTGTTGCAAAACCACCCTTGATTTGGGTTCTACATAGATCCATAGATGTCATTTATTTTTTAAAGTGAAATTATAATCAGCCCACTTAACTAATGCAGCAACCATGTAGTGAAACTATAACAAAATTCAGTACAATTATTCTCGTGTACTGATCATGAAAACTGCTCACTTAATTGAATCATTTGGGGGAGCTGTTTACTACATAAATGACTAGCATTAGCATTATAAAATGTTCGTCATATGAGGGTGACTGGGCCTTGTATCTATATGAGTCAGTCTGATTGGGGAGCAACTACTGTGCATAAGCAGCAAAACATATCAAATATTTCATGATTCTTTGTTCAAAATTAGTGTGGGATTCTCAGCCAAGTTCCACACCAGTGTTTCACCTAAAAAATAGTGGTGCTTAATGCATATTCCTCAGCAGCAGGCTGTTAATAAGGAAAAAAATCCAAAAAAACCAACAAGAAATAAAAGAAAATCAGTGCCTTGGAGCTAATGGATGAACTGCAGAAAATGAAAAAGTAATCAGCCAACCGGAGAAAACCTTGAATAAAATTTCTCTAGTCACTACAAGAGTTCTATCAAATTTCATTTGCACTCGATTCAACCAAGCTGACGTTAAAATTAAAAAATGGACACGCCGGTCTGAATATATATAATGGAGAATAAAGTTGACAAATTTTAGTTTAACAACAGCTTACATTTCAATCTGTTCCTCACATTAAATTATCATATGGCTTCAGAGGACTTAAAATATAGCGCACAGGTTGCATGGAAGTTGTTATTGTCCTATCTGGAGCTGGACAGCATGTGATGTTCGCTTGTTCACATACTTTTGGCCACAGTGTATTTGAACAGAAATTTCACAATGACAGAACTGGCTGTTCATTTTGTTCTGGTTTTAAGTGAAACAAGCCAAAATGAGCAGAAGCCCTGAAAATAACACAGTTAATATAAGAAAACGGAAGGGTTTAAATGTTTGTACCTGCTTCGTTCTGAAGGGCTGAGATTTAATCTGGGACTGAGAACAGGAGAGAGAACGAGAGGAACGGCGGGATTAGGTCACATGCTTCAATCAGCGATCAATCAAATGTGTACACACAATAACATTATTTATGACAGGTGCTTGTCTCACAGCATCCAACCTGCATGGATTTCACAGTACTGATTTGACAAAGCCAAGCAAACAGAGAACTTGAAAAGAATGAAAAGAACAACATTTTGCAGAAAGGACGGACTGGCAAAGAGTTTCGAACAGAAGAGACACACAGAACGAGAATAGGAGAAACTGAGAGGACTTTTCACGACTCCATGCCGAGAAGAAGTTGTTTAATTCCAAAACGGCCCCACCCTGATGGGTGAGTGTTCGAGCCGGGCGATAAGAGTGTAATTAGCGTGAGGGGCCGGGGAGGAGGAAACAAGACATGTTCGCTGAAGGAAGCGGTTCGCTGTGCTGATAAGAGCGGCCTCATTCAGCGCGCCGTCCCAGCACTGCTGATGCTAATCCAGCCAGCCTCAGATAGTAGCAGCCTTTCACACCACGCAGAACAAAGCAGCGATGGGGGGACAGACCAGAGAGCGGATCAAATGACTGAGGCATGAAAGAGCAAAACAACAGAGCTGAAGGAAGGAGGGCAGAATATTAGGAGAGAAAGCAGCGGCTTGACTCAGGCTATGACAATGGGGAAGAATGACAGATGTGCAGGAATGGAGAATATGCTGCAGGTGCTGAGAGATGTGTAAATAGTGGTTTTAGGGATCATAAATTGGGATGAATGATAAGTAAGTGAGCATCAGTAATGGTCTAATCTGAGATAATTATGATTTATGATATCTGATATTTGGCCATTTTGAGATTATTGGCATCAGCAGACAGCTGTGGCCGATCTGGCAACAGAAGCATCTTTCCAACAGCCCCCAATCAACGGATATTGCACATTTTCCATTTTTAAAAACTTTGTATTGAATTGAGGGAATATTGTGTAAAATAAATGTTAATTTGATGCAGAAAGTTGTTTGTTAATCATGTTGTTTGGGGTTGGTATGATTTTTAATGTTTGAATTGCTCTTGTGTTTATGTAATCAAAATACAGTAAAAACAGTAATAATATTGTGAAATATTATCACAATTTTAAATAACTGCTTCATTAACATGTATTTTATTCCTGTAATGGCAAAGCTGGATTACTCCTCCAGTCTTCAGTGTCAAACGATCCTTCAGAAATCATTCTAATAAAATGATTTGGTGCTCAAGAAACATTTCATATAATACCCACATTGAAGGGTCCATATTTGACCCTGTACCACAAAACCAGTCTTAAGTCGCTGTTTATTTGTAGCAATAGCCAAAAATACATGTATGGGTCAAAATTATTGATTTTCGTTTTATGCCAAAAATCATTAGGATTATTAAGTAAAGATCATGTTCCATTAAGATATTTAGTAAATGTCCTACTGTAAATGTAAATATATAACTTAATTTTTGATTAGTAATGTGCATTGGTAAGAACTTCATTTGGACAACTATAAAGGCGATTTTCTAAATATTTAGATTTTTTTTTTTGCACCCTCAAATTCCAGATTTTCAGATAGTTGTATCTCGGCCAAATATTGTCCTATCTTAACAAACCATACATCAATGGAAAGTTATTTATTCAGCTTTCAGATGAGATACATCTCAATTTCAGAAAACTGGCACTTATGACTGGTTTTGTATAGTACAGGGAAATATTGAATACCATATGTTGTGCTTAATTAGTTGTGGAAAATATTGTAAGGCTTGTTTATGAATAGAATTTTCAAAAGAACAGGACATGATGTATTTATTTATTTATGTAATAATGTAAGCCTTTACCGTCCCTTTTGATCAGTTTAATGTTTGCACAATAAAAGTATTAATTTCTTTTAAAACCTTATACATATAGTAAGGTCAAAATGCCTACTAAAAAGATTTTCAGCTGCATTTTTAGATTCATTTTACAGTTTTGTAGTGGAATGGTTGAATTCACTTGTAGCATATCAAACTTTGTACTACCTCTGGGTTGTTGTTATTGTTTTCAACGGACAAAATAACATTAGTTACCAGTAGGATTGCAAAGGGGTGGAATATTTCCGGTGAATTTCCGGAAACTTTTCAAAAATCCCTGGAATATTCCCAAAAAAAATCCTGGAAAGTTTCCAAAAAATTTCTGGAATGTTTCCGAAATTACCTGAAATTTTCCACCTTTTTGCAACATTAGTTACCAGTGATAACATTCAAATTATCATTTTGTAATGAGCATCACCAATCCTACTGCTTCAATGAGGTGCATCACCTGATTTGTTTACTAACTGATTTTGCTGATACAAAGTCAAAGTCAAATACGCATTATAAAATCAAGATGAAGCTTTTGGGTCTAAGCAGCACAGGCAGAGACTGGACAGCAATATAAGTGTAACATGCCACTAGCATCATAAGTGTATATGTGTGTGTCTGCAGGCAATAAAAGGCTCTACTGCATCTTTTATGCACAGACATAAACACAGACATACGCACTGCTAAAGTTACCATAGAGGGGGATGTAGGAGAGGGAAGACCCTCGCTGGAGTCCTCTCTGATTACATCCTGATGGAGGGAGACAGTATGGATGAAAGAGGAGGAACCAGAGGATAAAAGACAGTTATAGAACACACACATTTAGTATGGACAGGGGAGAGGTCTGGCAGGAATTATGGGGGTTTTCCTGTAACTTCTGAATTCTAGAAACTCCATCAGGTCTTTAATGGGAAATGTTATTGAAAACAATAGTTTTCAGGCTCTTTTAGAAATGCAGACAGATTCTAACCAGCCAGAAATCACATGGTTATAATGTCATAACCATATGATATTAAAATATGAGCTAGACTGTAAAGTGACAGAGATTATTACTCATTTGCCATGCAAAAGTGTTAGCCAGTCATAAAGGTTAACATGTACATACACAGAATCAAACGGCTACCGTATCTTTAAGACTAAAATTATGTGAGGAGGAAAGGAAAAAGGCTGTTGAAAACTAAAAACATTTATATACATTTTTCAGAGAAAATGCTACAGAACCACAAAACTGCACTGCGAGTTTAGCGTGCAAAGTTATAGCATACAAGCCACAGGCTGTTTGTCACAAGGAGCTTAAAACAAAGCATGAAAAAAGAGAGATACATTTAGCATCATGAGACAAAGACATTATTGTGGCCATACAGACTAGGCACTAAAATGCATGTCTGGCTACAGTGACTTTGAGGCGTTTAGTTATGTACTTACTAGTCCCAGACTGGGGTCCTTATGGAGTTTAGTAGCAGGGCGTGAGGGGGCGTGATGGGGGTTGCCAGGGTAATGTCGGGGCAGGTGGTAAACATGATGAGGGAAGTAAGGCTATAGAGGTGGAGAGAACAGACAAATACTCAAGAATCTGATGAATGAGGGTCAGGTGAGGGTCAGCACCACATCAGGCATTCAATGAAGGTCAAACATGCATAACAGCTTAAAAGATTTATTAGGGCTGGGGACTATAATATAGCTGAAGATTTCACAAAACTAGTATCTCATTATAGTAGTGGAAGTGTACAATTATTATATATTAATAATAATAAGAAAATTCTACTACTATCTACTAATAAAATAAAAGATGTTTAGTATTGTATTATATTATATTATTCTATTTATTATAAAATTGATTATTTTACACTTTATAGTAAGTATATATAAGAAATCATAATCATCCGTAGTTATTAGTAGCAATACTGCTCATTAAATAATGTATGATGATGATGATGAGGAGGATGATTATATTATTAGTATGATTATTATTCTTATTTATTATGAAGCTGAATTGATAAAAGATAAATTATAATGATTAAAACAAATATTATTTCAATAGCAGTAGTCAAATTATTATATTTATTTTGATACTTAGCTAACTATACTACGTAAATAAAATAATGTATTAATACTACATTATAATTATTATAATTTTATGAAATATTAGGATTTTATTGTTATTGTTGTGTATATTATATTACGTTCTCATATCTCATGTATTATTAGTTAAGTGAATATGATCAAATATAAAAGATAATTAAAAAAAATTATTAAAAAACAGTAGTAAGATAGTCGTAATAATATTATTTATGAATGTTTTAAAACAATATTTTATGAAATATTATCTTGTATATATAATAATAATACCACAACAAAACAACAATAACATAATATAAATTACTCAGATCATGATTTATTGGGAAATTGTTTTTTTTTAACATAGGAGTGTTTGATCTACCTGCACTATTTATATATACTATAGAGGTATGTTCGTAACTCCATAGACAAGGTGCCAGTTTGCTTAACACAGTACGCAATGTCATCTGAGCTGTCTCAACGTTGTAGAAGGGGTGTTGGGGTCCAGAAGGCCCACTAAAAGTAGCTGCTGGGGGTTGAGCCGGTACGGAATGCCTCCAGCAGGGGGGAGAAAAGCTTTTCTGTGGGTGAGAAGAACAGGCCAAAGAGTGCTGCCCAAATGTAGAGTGCAGCCGTACCGAAGCATCTTGTAGGGGCAGTGTGGGATAGCTGACTCCCCCAAGGTGCATCTTCTCTCGTGCATCTCATACATCTGAAGAGAGGAGGGGAAAAGACAGAGAGAGAGAGAGTAGGAGAAAGTTAGATCCAAATCTTGGCCAGCACTTTAAAGACATTCAAATCCTCCCACTCACAGTTGACTTCAGCCAAATGAAGCATTTATAGTAAGTTACATGTGAGAAAAGAAAGGCCTTTGTGGTTTGATTCCCTTAGAAAAACACTGATGTTTCCCAACAGAAATCGCAAACGCACCTGGAAGAAATAAACGTGGCTCCCAATGAAATCCACGTTTGCTTTAGCGTCCAAGTCTCAGGGGCTGAAACATACGTCAGAATTTGTTTGGTTGGAAATAATATAAATGAGTCACCCAGGCAGACCAAATAAGACTGGCTGGGTGACCCAGAAAACGAGCAGCTCATTGAGCTTCAGTGATGTTTCATTTCCTGAGGTGAACACAATTGAGACCTTACTCATCTCCATGCGTTCACAAAGAAACCTTTATTGCACAGTCCATTGTCACATTGCACCAAGCAACGTCTGCTGTCTCAAAGCACGGCACAGCTGACCATTATCATGTGATGAGATAATATCATCTCTCATATTTGCAATGATTTAGAGAAATCCACAGCAATATAGCATTGTGTGTGCATTTACTTATCGATATTTAGGGATACAAACAGTTAAATCTAAGAAAAGCCAGGAGACATCCTCAAAATATAAAAATGAGTCTTCTGTATATGAAATTAATTCATATATACACACTATAAAAAACATCAAGCTATACATTTCAGTAAATATAACATTTGGTCAATTAGTGTTGATTGCCACCTTGCTCGTTACTGAAAAATTCTAGTTAGTGTTTATGTAGTTGGGTAAGTTTGCATGAATTCTAGCTTTATATAAAAACAATGTCCTTCTTATTTATAGCTAGACAAACGTGTTTGTGTGGGTTTGTACCTGCAATGATCTCAGTTGACAGTACAAGGTAGGAACATCTCCACATCACGAGCGGTGAGAACAGGGGTGTGTGATGAAAGAAACACCTCAAAACTACGAATATCACCATCAATCTCCAACAGAGGCTCCACATCTTTAGTGGTGGGGATGTTTTTAGAAATCCTGCAATGAGAGAGTGACTATTAAAATACAGTACAGAAACCGCAAAGGTATACAAGTTTAAAAAAAATCAACAGGTTTCGAGGCTAAAATTCTCCAAATATTTAAAATGGGGGGGAATAAAATGGAAATAAATGTACCATTAATCCTTTCGTGCTGTTTTTTTTTTTTAACTCAAGGTTTTGGCATTTGCTATGTGAAAACAACAACAACAAAAAAATGAGTAAATGGTTCCTGAAAAAAAACAATCACACTTGTATGTTTGCGGTACAACTTGGACCGCATTGGAAATAAATGGGAAGCAAATTTCATCTAAAGGAAATGTTTGGTATTGCGCCCAAACAAAATCTTACTGAAAGCTAATTTTTTGATATATGCAACCCAAAAGGCTGTCTAATACAACTGTAGATTTATGGCTTTTATTTCACCCTGTTTCAGAGTAAACATATTTGGAAAAAATATTCTAATATCCAATTTTGGGCATTTTTTTGTCTTTTTCTTGTCAGCAATAATCTGCCAAGTGTCTTCTTTAAAAAGAGACAACACATAAATCTGTGCTCCAAAGTAGTGCTAATTTTGTCAGCTATTTTCACTTTAGTCTTAGTCTTAATCCCGGGCTAAAATGTTCTTGTTAGTTTTTATCATATTTAGTCAACCTATTTAGTTTTAGTAAAGTTGAGTCGACCTAAAGTTCAAAATTTAGTCTAGTTTAGTCAAGAAAACTGGACATTTAGCAATAAGATTATTATTAATTAACCGTTCAGCAGTATTAATTTTGGCAGCCATTTTTTTTATTTAGTCTTACTCAAATGTACATTTTATTTATCATATTTAGACAAACTTGTCCTGTTTTTGTTTATTGAATGAAGTGTATGAGCATTTTAGTCAGGTTTTTTTTTAGTCAATGAAATATTAGTCACATTTTCGTCATTCTGTATAATGGTTAAACTGATAAAAATTATTTTTTTCTCAAACGTATAATCGTAATGATTGTTGTCATTTAAGAAATTTACTTTACCATTTCAGGTATTGCACTTTCACCAGCAAGCACAAATCAATAGAATGTGGACACAAACATGGTGTATTTTACCTCATCTAGTGTACTGATTTATTATAGGCATTTTATTATATAAATTCAATACCAAAGACTTATTCAATCTCTCTGTCTACATTATGAAAACTGCTAAAACAAATTAAAAATATTATAACAGTGAAATTCCTTGTAATTCCATAATTGCAATAGTCTATTTCTTTATTAAAACAACATCTATTGAGTAAGTGTATTTATTCAGCGACCACAATCGCAAACAATACAGTCGAGATCCAAGTTTTTAAAATTTGCAGATTTCCAGATGTTAAAATAGCAAACACCCAGGGCCAGAAAAAGGTATGAATTTAACCGCGGCGCTTACTGATTAGGGGATTAGAACTTTATATCTGGCAACCGCACTCATGAAAGCTTGCGTAGTAGAGGCGTGTACAGCAGTCCACAATATTTTTGTCTCCTTTTTTTGATGAAAATAAAAAGAGTTTTTTGGTAAAGTTTTTATCTTTTTGAATACAATTTAGTCTCGTCTTATTTCGTCAACGAAACTGCATGTTGATATAGTCTTAGCCTTACCACTCTATAAAAAAATGCTGGGTAAAAATCAACCAGGCTGGGTAAAAAAACGGGACAAACCCAGCATGGGCTGTTTGGACAGCGATTGGGTATACTAACCAGAAATTGGGTTAAACATTAACTCAAAGCCGCGTGGTCAAAAAACCCAATTGATGGGTTTGCCCTATTTTACACAGCACTGCGGTTGTATGTAACCCAGGCATGTTTATATAGTCTTAGTTATTGTTTATTGACCTTATTGTCGTCTCGTCTTTAGTCATGGGAAAAAAAGCTTGTCAATGAACATTTTTCGGTATAGTCTTCGTTAACGAAATTAACACTACTCCAAAGCATGGAAATTGCTCAGATTTTCAGGTGCTCAAAAAGTGGTTAACAGATAATATGTAAATGGACCATAACTATTTTCATAAATATAATTTAGTACATTTATCATTTCTGATGGCCACACGAGCAGCAAAAGAGGGTTAAATGAACACTACCTAACTAAATAAATAAATAATATATTGTCAATCAAATTATAAAAAACTCCCTCATAAAGGCAAAATGCCCCTGAAAATCAGTTCCAGAGTATAAACATTGGGGGTTCATAAAAAAGGACATTCTGACATTGATGCAGACTGACTGACTGACAGATTGATTTATGGTCAGATTGCTTTTAGTGTGCATTAAATTAGTATTTAGTATTAATTATCATCAATAACACGAAAATCTACTCTAAACTGGCTTACTAGTCACAAGCGCACACTCTTAGCCCAACGTTTTGAGCATATATGTGGTTACCGCAGTTATTTCTGCAGCACGATGTCAGGCTCTTTCAGATAAATGCCTTCCCATTGCAATTTATCTTATTGAGCGTGGAAATTCATATCAACTAAATCTGAAGATCTGTTTCTGCTGAACACAGAGGAAGAAGTATGGGTTCTGCAAAATGTCTATCTTCTTATCTGCCCCCAACCCACGCCTCTGTCTCTCTGCTTCTCTGCTGAATCTTCTTATTGGTCGGTATGAGGGCACAAGAAGTCCTTTTTACTGATACTAATACGGATCGAGCCTGTGAGCTCAGTGCTTGGCCCCGTCCCATACCACCGGTTTAAGTAATCTGATTTGAGCTGTTTAAACTGGGCAGGAGAGAGATGACACAATGACACTCAGATGACCTGTTGCTAAACTGAGGTGGTGAGGCAGTGTAAACAAACACTGATATCTTAATGGGAGACAATACACACCTGGAAGGAGTGTCTGAAACACTCAGTTCATCAAATGACCTCTGACCTGATATAGCACAACTATTTACACTGCATCCTAACCAGATACAACAAAGCCACTCTATATTGTGTTGGTTGTTTGGTTTCTATTTCTGCATTTCCAGCTCAAACCGAGAGCTCACGGGACCAAAACTCCACTCCTCATGTATAATAAACATCAAACATGGATGATCCAGCTGAGATTATTTGTGGAAGTTGTGGAATAAATCACATATCAGTGTTATCATTGTTAAATCCAGTGCTACGTAAGTATTATTTAAGTCCTACTATATATTTATATTAATATTTTGAATTAGTTTATTTTTATATTTTCTGTCTTCAATTTCATTAAATTTTTTGGTGCAATGAGGCCCTTTGTCTTTTAGTTTAAAAAAAAGTATTATTTACACTTTCAATCGCACTTTATTTCATTTTTATTTTAAGCTTTAGTCCTTTTACGCATGCAAACACACTTTTTTTATTTTCGTTAGTCATTAGTTTTTTTGCATGTAAAATGTTGGATTTTATTTTATTTCTTATATTCAATTACTGAAAACCAGTTTCTTTTTTGTTAGTTAACAGTAACACACGACAAAATAGAAACAAATAAATTTAAAACATTTATGTGGACACCAAATGAACTAATAAGATGCAAATGGCCCCAATTGAATTAACATACATCAAATTATATAAACTAATACATATCTCATCATAGACAAGGTGAAACATAAATCTCAAATTAACCAACTTAGAATGATAGTCAAAACAAACGAAATAAAAATAATAATAGACAAAGCACAAATAAAAATAAAATAGAAAAACTAATACATTATATATGACAAATCCCTCAAATTTCACAAGATAAATCATAAAAATATTTATGACCTTGACATTTCTACATACAGTATGAAAATAGTGACACAAGGCTCCACCTACAAGTGAAATCATTCATAAGTGAACTTATTGGGGGTGTAATTCAGGAGATCTAATATACCAAGTATATAGTTTTGCTGATGGAGACAGTGATGTTATTTAGATTGTTTTGGCTGAAATAAAAACTGGTGTAGGGTTTCCTTTATAATTATGTTTTACATTTACAAGCAATTTCTGATTGAAAACAACAACAAGTACGTAAACTGATTGAATGTGAATTGTTATAGGTCAAAAACTTAAGTGTTTTCTTGTAAAACACTCCAATAATCTTTCAAAATAATTTTTTCAATTTTATCAAGATTTCACAATACGATTTTATCGTATTACACAGCATTTTTACTGTCTGTTTTGACCGAAAAAATGCTTGTTGCCAGTTAGGACACAGCGTTACGGTCATTATGACCTGGATGGCATGTTAAAATATCATGTTCCAAAAGGTTTAAGTTTAGAAGACCATTTAAGTTAATTGCTTTGGTCCCATCATTCTCTGCTGGCTGTATAAATAGTGATGGTCACCAAATGACTCACATTTTCAGACGTGAAGTGTGTGTGTTGGAGGGCGAGCGAGTGGCTGGGTGTGAGAGCAGATGTTGAAGTCATTGGACAAAGGCCCACACTGTGCTACAGCAGGCCTGTGTGTCAGCGGGTCAGAGTAGGATGCTGTGCTAACAGTCAGCTGACCTTCCGCATGATGGACATTAGGTAGAGGTCTCGCACTTTAGGGTGGAGCTCAAGGACGTGACCAACATAAATTATCAACTTGAGCGCAAACCCATGGCCTTCTATCTGTTCGACAACACACACACACACACACACACACATGTAGAAATATCACTTTAAGAAGGGCTGAACAAGAGAAATGTGTGCTGGTGAGAGAGGTTTTGTTCATTTCCCACGCACTGGATTAAGCAGAACTGGGCAGATTGTGTCTCTTCCGAAATCCAGCTGGGCTTGTTTATTTGTATGCGTGTGTGAGCATGCTCACAGACAAACAGGAGCCAGTGACAAGAGCCTCTCTAGAGAACCAGCTTCCTCTGTCACAAGACACACACACACACACTTTCCACGGCCTATGCTTTAAAGGAACCTGCTTTAGAGAAGGAAGAACATTTAAGAAGGATCCAAAAATATTATACAATTCTTTGTAGCCAAGTATGTGCTCTTACACATATTCGATTAATGATCTATGAATTAACAGTGTTTGCTAAGGCAAGCATAGTCTCACACAGCCAGACTTTTGACTTGCCTTTGAGTCTGGTCCATATTGCTAAGACAAGATGAGACTGCCTGACTGACACGATAAGTGATCAAATTTATTTGGAACAGAGGTTTGAATTTTACAGATTTCAGAAGAAGACGACAAAGACAAATTTATTTAATTTTAATTATTAGTATTTACATTAACATTAAGTAATAATAATGGTAATAAAATATATTTATGCAATTTATTAGTATTCTTAAGAACATTTAATAATCATACAAATGGTTCTTACTAAAATTAATGTTTCTATTTAGTAACTTAATAAGAATATTAAATCAAATAAATCCATTGGCTACAAATGAACGAAATTAAGATTAATAACCAGAAAATCATTTATGTTTATTTATTATTTTTTTTTAACATTAATAACGTGCATTATTACTAACATCTAATAATAAAATACTACTGCTGCTACTACTACTAATACTACTACTACAAACAATAATAATAAATACCATAATATTTTTAATTATTACTGATGCGTTGATATAAGATTTGTGTATTTAATTGGAATAGAGTTATTTTAAGTTTAAAACCTTGATTCAAAGAACATTTTATATAATACTTCTGAACCATTTGAAATCTTTCTTTAAAAAAAAATAGCAGAACATGAAATCAGTGTAACATATCAAGAGTGAAAATGTTAAGCTTATGTCTTTATGAAACCCAATATATGGCTATTTTCAAAGCTGTAATGACAGCACAAATTGCACCACAGTTTTAGTAGTAACTTTAAATTAGACATCCATAATGAAAGGTTTGTAATCATGTAATTCTAAATAGAGATGTTTATCATTGACTTGTTTATAGAATACAAAAATAAACACACATACATTCAATAGCGTGCAGGGAGCAGTTGATGAGAAAGCTGCTGTATTTAATCTGGCGTGTAGTGTGACAGCGCAAACACCCCGACACAGGCCTCGTCCAAACACAACACCCAGACTAAAACATCCGAGGCGTACATAAACACATCAGAATGAAGATGTCATTCCAATGACTGGCTAAAACAAGACTAACCAGACAAGGAGGAAGAGACACATCTGCAGGCCTACAGGGGAATTTTCACTCTTAGCCAGACCAGGCCATATCCCTACACAACAAAAAAATCTATGTGCCAGGTCCCTGCGTCTTCATTTCAGCCTTTTGTGTTAGTCAGACTGGGGTTTTTTCTGGCCATTTCGCTTTTTTATTAAAGGGTCATGAACTGAGAAATTAAAATTCCCTTGATCTTTTGACATGTAAGTGGTCATTGTACTATAAAAAACATCCTGTAAGTTTCAGAACTCAAAACTTTCCCATTAGTCTACACAGCTTATTTTGAAGCCAATCTGCCAAAACGACATATGATGTAATAGTGTGGCTAAACCCCACCTCTGAAGACGATCATCAACGCCTGCTTCTACATCACTGCCTGTTTAACCCCACCCAGCTGATCCTTTTTCAACGCCTGCTCTACATCAACTGGCCTGTTGCCCCCCACTGATCCGTTCACGTTGTGTAAATAACTAGCGAGGCAAGCAGGTCTACACAGAAACAAACGTAATTTGGCTGCTGAAGACACAAACACTGTTTCCATGCCACGTTGTGGAAAAAGCAGTCTTTTGTTGGAACTTTATTGTAAGCTTTATTTTTATGACCGTTCAGCACCGCTTTCTAAGAAACTTGGTCCTTTGTCACCTTCATTTTACTTCGGATGATTCGTTTACAACAGGCATACTTTGACCCAGATTTCTGAAAGATTGCAGGACTAAAAGACAATGCCCTGTGCCAATAAATATTGATCTGACCGTAAATGCCGCACCCACAATGGTTGAGTAGCTTTTTTTTATATGTGGTCACTATTGCTTTGTCGTTATTTAAGAGCATTTGCTATGTTACATGATTATTTTTTTAATTCTATTTTTAACCTAACTCACAGCCCATCTATCTATGAAGGCTGTAGGCTGTCAACATACACACTGTTGCCAATCATACCATGGGCGTTTCCATGTCTACAATCTGCACCTCTATTCAAAACAGAGCTTTCTGATGAGGTAGGTCAAAACAGCACAGAACACCCTATTACCTACAAATTATAATGTTTTTTTAATGTAAAAATAATGTTATATTTGCAGCCATCAAGAACAGTACACATAATATTGTAAATACTAATAATAAATAAAAAAGGCGTCCTGACCCTTTTAAAATGAGTTGAGACCAGAGGAGAGAGATCATTCAAGTAATTTTCATTTCAAATATACTATCACCCCACTTTTTATAATTTAAATAATTGAGTTGAAAGAATGAATCTAATGATCAAAAAAAAAAGGGCGGACAAAACATTACCATATACAATATACCAATATAACTCTTAGAGGCATTTTAATATACGTATCTTTCTATTACTATTTTTTAAAGATAACTTAAAAGACTTATTTCGGCAAGGACCCCCATCTTGATGCAAAAGAGACATTATAAGTTACCGCAAGGCTCTATTTCATCCAATGCTGTTCTTTTGACACCTTCTGTTCAACAAAACTGTTTTCCAAACACTTTCAACACTGATAGAATTTTTTCTTGAGCACCAAATCAGCATTTCCAAAGTATCATATGACACTGAAGACTGAAGTAAAGGCTGCTGACACTTTTTTGCCCCCCCCCCCTCAAAAAAATTATTATATAAAAAGCAAAGGTTATTTTAATTACAAAACCATTTCACAATGCTACGCGTTTGATCAATAAATGTAAGCCTTGGAGCTAATAGAATTCTGCAAAAAAAAAGAGTTAGTGTTGAAAAAGAGATTACTTCCAGTGAATATACATCTCAGTCAGCCTTGAGTCCGATGCATCTATCGCCAGAATTAGTTCTACTAAACAGTTTTGTGAAGAGGCTTTAAAAACCTAAGACTGGAGATGCGTGGTTGCGCATGGCCTGAAGAAAGTGTTTAAACGGTAACCCTTGTTAGAACACCATTTTATTGGTCCTTTTGATGCCAATTCAACAGCAGGCTTCAGCGCATTCAGTCCCTGCGTAAAAAGTCTAGAATGGAGCAAAATTGAGATGTTGTTTTTTAATATTAGACAGCGACAATTGGATTGGATGTGATATAAGCAGGTCAAGGTAAGATTTTATGAGACCAGTAGGCTGGAAGCATCTAATTCCACCCCAACCCACTATTCTGTAATTTGTATCAACTATGGATGTTCGTCTAGTCCTTTCGACTAAACGTCAGATTCCTACATATGCGCCACTTGAAAACATAGTACATTACACAACAAAAAACAAAAAAAAAAAAAAAAACAGATTTTATCATTCAAATTACCATAATTTTAACATTGCATTTAAAACATTTTAAATAACAAGTTAAAATAAAACTTTTGAAAAATAATACATTATTTTTAAAAGTTTATCTGGGCGGAAACTACATTTTTACCTCAGACCTCACATGCGTTTTCTTCGTGTCAGTTGCGGCGAGTTCAAAAATGACCATGCGAAAGACGAGAAGGTTTGGGATTATTTTGAATTAGAAGGAAACGGAAAAGTTTTGAGTAAACTGTGTAATGTCAAATTGTCTTACAATAACTCTACTGGAGCGATGTGTAATCATATTCAATACAGGCACGTAGGCGTTAGCTTAGAGGCTGGCCAAAGCCAGCAAATGTCAACCACGTCATTCACTACAACCCGCCGGCGCTGCGATCCCGTCCGCGCCGTCTATTCCTCTAACGAACACCCACCCACTTCCAGCCGCTTTCTGAAACTCTATCGGCTTGCTTTTCGTTATCTCTGCGTGCCTGCGACTTCAGTTCCTGCCGAGCGCGTTTTTTCAAGTGCAGGAATTTTAATTTTAATCGCCTCAGGTCCCGTCTTTCACCAGACCACGTTGATAATTTCACTGAACAAATAACGCATGGTCTGAGTAAGTAAAATGGGCATTGTTGCATTGTTTTGTTTTTAGACAATATAGCCTACACGAAGTACGTTTTTAAAAGACGTTTTAATGCTATTTTTTGATAAACCTTCCTATTGTTTTTGACTTGTGTTTTAATATGTTGGCTAACGTTATATGAAGATTAAGAATTCTGTCAGGCTATTGATTGATTTTCCATTGTTCTGCATTTCCCCAGCGGATTTGAATAAATAAGCTATGCTTTGGCCGACGTTGAGTGTATGCTCTTCTTTTTTTTCTTTTTAACGACCGCCTAAAATTAAATGATGATACCGCGAGGCAAGTGTGCGGCAAGCGGAATTCATTGAGGGATTTGACAGTGTGATTCATAGATTAAGTATTTCAAATATAGGCTATTATATATGCTACACGCATGCACAGAGGGGTTCTTTTGGGGGTTTCTTACTTTTAGACTAGTCGACTAGTCGGATAAAAAACTTCAGTTTAAACGACAGTCAAATTACTCCGTCGCGCAAAATTCTATAGCAGACCACAAACCTCAGGCCGTGCGCCCGAGAAAGCTAAACTTCCCGCAGTTGGACACATCTCTATTCAGCATGCTAAAGATACTATTTATAATCAATTGAGCTGAGTGTAATCTTCCACCAGAAAGAGTAGCTTTTGAATCTGGTGGGAGACGTTGTGCTTTGACATCAGGATTGGTTTAGCAATACATTTGACAGTCTTGCTTTTGCTACGAGAGAAAATTGCAAAGGAAAAAAGTGCTATCATTCATCTGTCATGGAAGCACTGGGAGTGAGGGAAATTAAGCTCTGTTTAAGATGCTTGCCGTTTTAAAGAGTGCACACAAAGATAAAAGCACATCAAGAATACCAAAGGCGTCTCAAACAATACTGCTATTGATCGGGGCCGTGTTGCGTCGTTCGGCTAGCGGCGTGGCTGCCTTAAATGTTGGCCACTTGAGAGGTCTCTCATCGGGTTTATCCAAATGCTAATCGATCCCAAAGCTGGCTTAGCTCTTTTTTTCTTCCTCCTCTTCTTCTTTTTCAAAGACTCCCACACACAGCAGCTGATGGGAAAGAGTATAATTCTCCCACTATTTTCCCCTTTGGCCGGGTGCTGAATGTGGCACTTGACTTTGCTTACAGCCACCCTTGTGTGGACAGTTTGAGGAAGCTCAATGAGGCTCAATGGGCCCAAAGATGCGTAATGCCAACACACATTTCTTTTCTGAGCACCATAATAAGAATCGACATGCCCACCATGAAAAGAACAAAAGTCGTCATCACTAGTCATAGTGTTTTGTATGATAGGTGGGCGGTGGCGACCGTGAAGTGCTAAAAGAGGTGGGAATGGTGGCCTGAGACGTGGAGTTTGCTTCTATATTATGGCGTCTTGGGAGTGGTGAACGGAGTAGATTTTCACTCCAAGAAGTTGTATTCACATCCCAATTCGTTCAACATCTTTGTCAATTTTTATCTCTTATCTCTTGCAGTGAGTTGTAAATCACAAATACATAAGCCTGAGATGAACTAAGAAGTGCAAGAACCCAGAGAAACCTCCAAACTGACAGCCAAACTTTGAGAAATGAGTAAACCCATCTGTAAGCAAAAGCATCTTGCCCAGAAGCATAAAAAAACTCTAATGAACTTCCATGGGATTTTTTTCCCCATTGATGAAAGCTGAGCGCTACCCCTGAGAAGCAGTGGAACACAATTATTCTGGAAAACAATAGATATTTATAGATAAGTCTAATGATGTTGGTTACTGGCAGGTAAAGCTTTGAGAGGAACATTGCCCAAAATAGATTGATTAGACACAGTAACTCGATCAAAGTGATGGCTTTCTATTTTTATACATACCAAGGGACATCTAGAACAGATCCTTATGATTAATCATAATCTGATCAAAGGGTAAAAACATCTTTCCAAACATGTACTTTTTGACTTTTCTGTGCATGTCCTCTGCACATGTTCCTGGAATTGGCTGTGGTAACTGGAGGGTCCACTAGGTGTACACACTCCAACCTCGTCCACAACGCTCAACAGCTGGGCCGCAAGAAGATGACAACGGAAAAAAAAAAGTGAAATTAACTGACAAAGGTTGAAACAACAGTAATGTATGTGGC
>JADLZN010005671.1:0-113873 GCA_018155175.1 Sinocyclocheilus anophthalmus | reverse complement strand
TGTAGGTATTTTTTTTTTTTTTTTTTTTTATAATTTTTAGCGACCATTGGTATTTTGCTTGTATTTATTTGCGCATAAACTACTAAAACTAGGGCTGCTCCGATTGATCATGCACACACACACATATAACGCCAGGTTCACACATACTCCGTTTGCAGTGCATATAGTTTCCGCGCTCATGTTAACGGATTAAAGCTTTCACACTGCTGCGGTCCGTCAGTGTGTTTCAGGAGCGGTGTGTCTGCAGCAGAGCAGAGATTGTTTCCGCTGCACGCGCTGAATTAAAGTCACAGCGCACTGTTTGCTGAACATGGACTGACATGACAATGTAGTAACTACACCATAAATGAATATAAGTCTACTGTGTTTCACAGTCAACACATAGGCTATGGCTTTTTAGCTAGGTTTAAAGGAAAAGAGCACTCCTTACCTCTCCTTTCACCATGCGAACTTTGGCTAGCCACCATCCACAGGGCTCTTTATCATTGGCCCTGGAGTAAACCTGTTGAAGACACAGGTAAATGTGGTAAACTTATAAAACATTTTTTTAAAAAGTCAGTGCATTTGTGTAATATGCGCTTGATTTTAAAGAACATTCTCCATGTTTAGCTATATTTGATAGCACCTACCTCCACTTCATCACTCTCGTTTATCTCTTTCTGAAAGCCGGTCGGAGGTGGAAACCGAACATCGTGGAAAGGAATCTGTCGTTCTGGCTGCCAACTGCAAAACGATCAAATATAGCAACTTATTTTTTCTTTTACATTTTATATTTTGTTCCCCCTTTTTTCATAATTGCATAAGGAACCAATACAATATCACTTTCAGATTTCTTGAAGTCATATTAACTTATATGTGTATACATTTACAGTGAAAACAAAAACCATGTACATCTGAATGAGAGACTATTTTGACCTCACAATACATTTGTTTTGGTACTCACTTGTTCTCAAACGAGACTGTGACTGTACTCTCGTGAACATCTTTAACAGAGGCCTGTAAGAAATAATGAGGCATTTAATGAACATTTTGGAGCATCACAGGTGCCTATAATGGCCAACAACTTTATTCATTAACAGAACTAAAATATAATGAAAAAAATTACAAGATAACATTGACAAATATATATATATATAGATATATATATATATAGGCCTGACGCAATAATCAAATTATATCGACTTATCGCGCAATAAATGTACATGACCTCAATAATTTTTGGTGATGCTATATATTGCCCATTATATTTACTTAAAAATGAAAGTCACCATGTTTTGTACATTCCACTTACGCCTATATCTTTTGCAGCTTCTCGTACATAACACGGTGTAGTCATGAGGTGCTAGTTCAATTAAAAAAGGATTATACAAACAAAGTTTCATCTGCAGATATGGTCTTGTTTAGGGATTTGTGCCTTTGTGCATACGGACATCTGATTGATTAGTAGTGATTGTGTTTTTCAGCAATACTGTGCACCCTTCATTTACAGAGAAAAAAAGGTCAGGGAAAAATCTGTAGATAGAAAAATCTCCATACAAGTACGTGCATCTTTCTTTTTTTCTACTTGTTACTTTGCAAATTTTGTTAGAAAAAGTTTATTTACTATTTATTCAAGTTTTTTTTAAGTTATCTAATATTTTGATACTTAATTTCCGTGATCTAAATATTCTTAAAAATTAAAGTTTTGTTGTCATTTGGAAGTGTGTAGGTCTTCTTGCATTATTTTGCTGTTACATTATGATTATATATTCCGTGGCATAAAATGGTCTTTAAATGACAATAATATCGCTAATCGCAATTATTTCTGGAGCAATATATCGCACAACAAAAAGTTGTTATCGTTACAGGCCTAATATTTATATATATTATAATTAAATATGGATATAGATTATTATATATATATATATATATATATTAATATATATATATATATATATTATATATTATTAATATATATACCACAAAACACATAAACGACGAACAATTAAGTACTTGACTTTAACATTATGCTTGTAGCTGGCCATAAATTAAAGGCAGAGTATAATTCTATGTGATTTATTTATATCTATATATATATACACACACACATACAAACACACACACACACACACACCACACACACACACACACACACAGATAAACACACACACACACACACAAACACAACACACACACACACACACAGACAACACACACACACACACACACACACACACTACATATACACACACACACACATATTATATACCACACACACAAATAATAGACACCACACAAACATCTATACAACCACACACATATATACTAAACACACATATATAACACAACCACACATATACGACACACCACAAAGATCAACCACACACACACACACATACATTATACACACACACACACACATACATACCGCATATATATACACACACATACACCAGCACATAGGACACACACAGATATCCACACACACACACTATCAGAATATATATATATACACATAACACCACACACACACACACACACACACATTATATACACACACACACACACATTACACACAAATAACACACACCAAACACACATATCTAATACACACACACACACCCCCCACCCCCCCACACACACACATACTCATATATATACACAAACACACACACACATATATATACACACAAACATATATACACACACACACACACACAATATATACACACACACAATAAGGACGATATAGATAAAACACACACACACACAACAACAGACTCATATATATACCCACACACACACACATACCCCCCCCATACTCATATAATACACACACACACACCACACACATATAACAAACAACAAACGCACACATAATATATACACAACGCGCACACACACATAGATATCTAGATCTACACACACACCACCTACAACATAGATACAAAAACAAACGACAAAGGGAAGAGTATACACCACACACACACGATATACTCATAATATATAACACACACACAGACATACATAGTATTACATGAATACACCGCATAATACACAGATACCATATCGTATATATATCTTTATATATATCTTAATATCATAACTTCATTGCCTTGAACGTATGGATGAAGGAATTTGAAAACATTCAGGAAAAATATGAATTACTATTAATACCATTTACATTAGGTCTAGAAGCATAACGATGTTTTTTATTATGTACAATTAAATGCATTTACATGATTAAGTGGAGGACTCGGTTCACCATACACACATCCGAACAGACCCGAGCCAGCACACTGTCACATTCTGGTGTCAACGCAGCTGATCTGCATTAATAATATGCATGCTATCAAATTATTGCGATGAATGTTTAAAGCCTGCTCGCGCAAACCCTCGTCGAAGAGGCCTTGTGTTACAGGCAGACTGGGCCTACTGCACCATCGTGCATTGAGATCTGCGTTCGCGACGGACTGAAGCGTATTTCCCCAACATTAGTTTCATCATCCGGTGGGTTAGACACACACAGGAGGCCTATAACACGACATCTGAAACCCACCTTGTAGAAAGCTCCGCTGGCTCCTCGCACTTCCACCGCGAGCTCGTCCATGACGCCAGGAATCTAATACACAACCGATCACAGCTGCAGCAGAGGCGCTCTCTCTTGATCGCACAGCGGCGCTACGCCCGGACGCGGTCGGAACTACCGTGTGTAGCGATGATCGTGCTCGTTTTTAAAGAAATGAAAGCAAAACATTGATGTGTAGACGCTCTGCAGCAGCCGCTGTTGAATGCATTGATGTAAACACAAGAGCCTCCCTATTCCCCCCGTCACGTGACACGGGCCCGCTTCCCTTCACTCGAGAGGACACGCCCCCGTCACGTGACACGGGCCCGCTTCCCTTCACTCGAGAGGACACGCCCCCGTCACGTGACACGGGCCCGCTTCCCTTCACTCGAGAGGACACGCCCCCGTCACGTGACACGCATCGACTTCACTTCTTCTGCACTCATTTTCTGGAATTATGTATTTTCCCATTAAAAGTCTATACCTTAAAATACAATTATATTAAAATAAGCAGGTAAGTTAATTAATTAATTAATTAAAAATTCCCCTTTCCCATTACTACTTTTTGTTTTCATTGATCAACAACAATTATACCAAAGCATTTAAATAACACCATTACACCCTAAAAGTTGGGTTTTCAATTCAATTTGTAATTGACATGTACGTAAATTGTACGCAATATGGCGTTTACCAAAGTTGCAAAATAATAAATAATGGACATTTTAAGCATCCTTAAGTTAAAGTTGTTCACCCAAAGTGAACATGTACTCACTCTCAGGCCATCCAAGATATAGGTCAGTTTTTTTCCTCATATGGAGAAATGTTGCATCACTTGCTCACCAATGAATCATCAGCAGTGAATGGGTGCCATCAGAATTAGAGTCCAAACAGCTGATTAAAAACATCCCAATAATCCACAAGAAATCCACAGGACTCCAGTCCATCAGTTAACATCTTAAAAAGCTGTGTGTTAGTAAGAGCAATATAGTTAAGATGTTTGTAAAATAAGCATTGCTTCCTCTATCCTTACCCATATTTTTCCAGTGAAAAAGTTGTCTCGTCTGAATTAGGAGAGAAATATGCAGAGATTAAGCACCATTTACAAGTGAAAACAATACTAAACAGTTCTGAACAAGCGTGTTGTTGGACTTTGATGTCAGAGGACAATGGGAGATGGACTTTTTCACTGGAATAAGAGTTATTATGGATTATGGACTCAATAGGCCGAAATAAAGGGTCATATGATGCTTTTTTAAAGATCATTACTTGGTGTATTTGGTGTAACAGAATATTTTGACATGCTTTAATGTTCAAAAAACAATTTTTTTTTAAATACTGTACATTATTGTAGTTCCTGTATGCCCCGCCTCTCTCAAACGCTTCGTTTTATACAAAGCCCCTCCTTCCGACAAGCGCAGTCTGATCTGATTGGCCAGCTGACCCAGTGCATGTGATTGGCTGAGCACACAAGCACGCGTCGGAAATGTAACGCCCCTTACATAATCACCAGCGTCAGCTTTCAAAGTAAATATCAAGACAGTTAATAATGTCGTTAGTTTACCATCAGTTCAAGCCCGAAGGGCAACAGGTCGCAGGGATGATGCAGTACACAAGCCACGGTTAGGACAGCTGACGTGCTATGATTTCACAGGCAGTTCACTCTCCGTGATGTGACGCTGTCTCTCTCTTTCTCACACACACACACAAACACACACGACGCGTTACTCTGCGCTGCGCAAAACTCCGCATTTGAACAGTCATAGCAAATACTTAAACTAATAACAAAAAATACTTAGTCGCTGATTCAGAAGCCAGATTTTCATAGCAAAGTCGGATACCTTTTTTTTTTTTTTTTTTTTAAATAGCTTGTCTAAGCCAGCATTGTACTCTTCTAGGTTAAAAAAAAACTGTCGTCCATAAATGCGTTGCACAAATTCAAACATCTAGGTTGTGCTGTTCTGTTGTAAATAAAACCAATGATTCCTAATTGCATCTACATCCGGAAGGCCAAATAAAGTGCTTTTGCTTCGCCTAGAAACACACAGCGTCTCCCCGACATGACGCTCAAACACTACACTGCAGTTCCTGAAACCACACCTTCTTTCTTTGCGTGCACATTTGGGCGGCATTATGCTAATATTTCCACATAGTGAGGTAGACATGTGGGGGAGTGTTAGAACGAGCCGTTTTAGGAGGCGTGGCTGACTCTTTACAGTAGTTCTGATGCACCCAAGAGTTTGTAACACTCCAAAGAGAAAGGAAAACTGGAATGCATCATATGACCCCTTTAAAAGTATTCTCTTAAGGACTGTGTGTTTCACAAGAATTTTCACCCACACAAGCTAACTGATGTCTGGATCGTGTGGATTACTTGTGGATTTTTGTGATGTTTTTATCAGTTGTTTGGATTCTCATTCTGAAGGCACCCATTCACTGTAGAGGATCCACTAGTGAGCAGGTGATGTACAGTAATGACAAATGTCTCCAAATTAATAAACAGACTCACCTATCCTGGATGGACTTTCAGCTACTTTTTTTTCAGTCAACTATTATGAAGGCAAGAAATACGATTTTACCAATGACTGTTAATACATTTCTGTATTTTACACTATCATGTAATGCAGGGAATGCAAATATTTCATGTCAGGTTTTGCTGGATAGAATTCATGAAGAAAGATGCCTCTTTATTCATATTTCAGATATAATGCTGAGATAGTTATCATATTTTTCCCGTAGTTTTTGACTCAAATAGGATTTTCACTGTAATATGACTAATTCTTCTTTGAATAAGGGCACAAATGGCTCTATTATTATTTTTGGGAAACAGTGAAAAGCTGAGTTTAAGATATATCACAAGAGGAAAATTCAAAATAATGTTATTCAAAAAACACCTTCAAACTACATTTTACTGTCTGAAGAGATTGAACCAATGTCAACGTTTTAGAAAGTAAAGGACAAATTTTGGCCTCCAGGTTTTTATTAAAAACGTTTAATTAAAATTATGCAGTCTATGATGTCATTGTGATATTTGCATACTGAATCATGATTGGCCCTTGTCCAACATCAGTGTTAGACCTGTACTGAGTTGATCTATATTTCTGATATTAGTTCTTGCATCCGTTAAAAATGTTAAGACATTTATTTATTTAGTCTGTCTGTCTGTCTGTCTGTCTGTTGTTACGTCTGCTATCTATCTATTATCTATTATAGCCATATCAAAAAAACAGGTTGGTTTTCAGTTAGTAGTGTTTTTGTTTAAACTCTTCCCCCCTTTTTAAGCATTTTTGAATGTGCTTTAAGGTAATAATGCTAAATAAATACACAATCTTATATTTTTAAATCTGTGTAATAAGAGGAAAGTCCCTCGTTTATCCAGTATATCTTTACAACAACATTAATGTAACCTTGGAAAAAATGTTTTGTGCATACAGACTCTGAATGTTCTGAATATACACATCGTAATGGACAGTGTTGGGGGTAACGCATTAAAAGTAACGTGTGTTACGTAATCAGATTACTTTTTTTTTTTCAAGTAACTAGTAAAGTAATGCATTTACTTTTTAAAGAAAAATCAATATCTGAGTTACTTTTAAAAAAAAGTAACGCAAGTTACTTTTTTCCCCATTTATTGATTGACAGCTCTCCTGTCCCCATATTGGGAGAAATCGGAAGTACAGAGGAGTTGTGTGCGCTGTGTGAAAATGATGTTACTGTAGTTCTAGGACAGGGGTGCCCAACTCGGTCCTGAGGGCCGGTGAGTCTGCAGAGTTTAGATCCCAACCCCAGGTCGACACACCTGAACACATAATAACGCTCTACTAGGCATACTAGAAACATACAGGCAGGTGGGTTGAGGAAGGTTGGATCTAAACTCTGTAGGACATCGGCCCTCCAGGACCGAGTTGGGCAACTCTGTTCTAGACTAAATGTGAATGTGCATTAATTTATCCCACTCACAAAAAAACAGATTTAATATTCATCAAAATGAATAAAAATAATGCAAATCAGAATATGATGCAAACCTGCAATAATTTAAATATGTTAAATAGCACAAATGTATCTAATCCCATTCTATTAAACTAATGTCTGTGCCGTCTGACCTTTGATGATCCAGTTCAACCATACTAATAGGCAAAAATGACTTTAAATAAACTAACAACTGTGCTTAGTTTTTTTATTGCTGAAGATTGTTTCTTCTCCTGCGTTCTACTGTATAGATGTGAATTTACTTTTTCATTTAGCCTGAGGTTTATTCATTACACTTTTTGGTGTGAAAGGGCTTTTATATTTGCTATAAATAGAACTTCTTATATTAAAAACAATCAAGCCCTGCTCATATTTAAAAAGTAATGCGAAAGTAACGCAAAAGTAACGTAACACATTACTTTCCATAAAAAAGTAACTAAGTAAACGGAATTAGTTACTTTTTTAGGCAGTAACGCAATATTGTAATGCATTACTTTAAAAGTAACTTTCCCCAACGCTGCTAGAGCCGTTCAGAGCCATGAGTATGTGCGGTTTAAGCCGCATTTGACAAGGTATGCCACCCACAATCTCATCCATATTGCTATAAAATATAACATTCTATGTAGAATTCAAATAGCTCCGATACATTTTGTGGTCTCTGCCAACTTTGTGCTATCGTATCTCTGAACCGGAGCAGAGTGTGTGTGCGGTGCAGTAGTTAGCGTGACACAGCGCAAAACCAGACTTCTTTTTTTCCTCAATGTCCCCTATATAGTGCACTACGTGCCATTCAGTGTACAGAAAATACTAATTCTGTGGACAAATGACCGATTTCAGTCGCGGCTTCATCGTCTATTTTATAGTGTAGGGGGCGGACGATTCGGTTTCTAGAGAGCTTTGATTGGACAGAAAGTTTGATGAGAAGCTGAAGTCCAGGGTGAGTCAAAAAAAATTGTTGAGCTGTTTTGGCGGAAGTGACGAACTGCAAGTTTTGAATGCTTATATCTTCTAAATGCAAAAATTTGTCACTGTTTTGAAGCACACGCCTATAGATAACGAACACGACAATTGATACAACACCAAAAAACTTTTATTTCATGGGGAATGGAAACAGTGCTTTGACATTCAGCCAGGGGCGTAGAGCAGCGCGGGGGACTGGGGGGGGGGGGGGGGGAGTGCCCCCTGCACGTGTAGAAAAGATAGGTCCCCTCACTTTGTTTTTACCCTACCTCCGCTTATTCGATATTTCCGCCCGTGTTCTCTGATTTGTTCATTTAGATTTGAGTGAACTAACATTCAGCCAATCACAAGGCGAATCATCTCTTGGGCGTGTCTGTCATGAGCTTCAAATCTCCTGTTGTTCTTGCGATTTCACTTTGCTCTTTTGGCGGTTTGGGGGTAAAATGCACCCCAGAAAAAAAAAAAATCTTTTTCAAACACTGTAAGTATGTGTTATGTCACGATGACACAAATCACGCTATCGAATTGCTACGTTATGAATTGATCTAACGGGGCATCTACACCGGATACGAGTGATGTGACAAAATAACTCGTTGAGGCATATGACCTCGCGCTGGATCCAGTGTGTGTTATATGCTCTCCTACTTGTAAAGTCATTGGAAAAAGCCTCTGCTAAATGAGTAAATGTAAATATGGACAGCATAACTAAATATTGGGTTCTTTTGTCGCGTCGCGCCACTCGCGTCCAGTGTAGAATTAACCTTCAATAAAGACAAAGTGTTTTCGCCGAATATTTATGATATCTCATCATACTTTATCATATTTTAGTAGGCTACTTTAATTCATTACAGCTATGTTCTTAACTTTAACTGGTCTGTCACTGACAGAGAGAGAGTGGAGGACAGTTGCTCGACCTTTCCAGAATCTATACAGGTGAGAACTTGAAAGAAGAGAATTATTTTAAGGCAGTGTTTTAGTTTTTCTACTTGCCAAATGTTTTAAGGAATTAAACAAATATATATTTTCTTTATGTCAATTTGTTAATCAGATGTTGTAGGGTCCAGGCAGTTGTGTTCAATAGTTTTTTGAGTTAAAGACACTTTTTTGTCCAACTGTAAGAATTAGGGTAAAAGTACCGTTTAAGTGTAGTGTAACTGCACTACGTGTGCATTAAAACTATCTTTTAAAGAGGTCATATGATGCGATTTCAATTTTTCCTTTCTCTTTGGAGTGTTACAAGATGATTGTGCATAGATAAGATCCCTGAAGCTGCAAAGACTAAAGTCTAAAAAACAAAGAGATATTCTTTATCAAAGTTAAGACTCTGCCACGTCCCCCATATCTACCTCACTATGTGGAAATATATCACATCACAGTGGAGTCAGCTGTCTTAACAGTGGCTTGTGTGCTGCAAAAACACATTACCAGCTTCATCACTGTGTCTGTCACACAACTTTGTTCCCCTTTCGGTCTCTGTCTTTACTTTTATTTTGAAAGATGAAGCTGCGATTATGGTAAGGGGCGCTACATTTCCAACGAGTGCTTGCGGTGTTCGGCCAATCAAAATGAACTGGGTCAGCTGGCCAATCAGAGCAGACTGCGCTTATCAAAAGGCTTTGTTGAAAACGACGTGTTTGAAAGAGGCGGGGCATAGAGGACATACAATAATGTACATTATTTGAAAAAGAATGTGTTTTTTGAAAGCATGTCAACATATTCTGTTACACCAAATACACAAAATAATGATCTTCAAAAAAGCATCATATGACCCCTTTAAAAAAAAAAGTATAGATGGTCACAGTGTCTCGAAAAGACCTTTACTAGACGATCTGTGACAGCAACAGACAGGATAAATTATAATTTCCAGACTGCTATAGCCATAAAGACAAAACTGACAAAGTTTCTGCTATAATGCTTTGAAATATTTACTGTTTCTGTTTTTTTTATAAATCTTTATGAAGTCAGAATACACTTTTGAAAAATCGTCAGTTGAGAAAATGCTGTAACTACATCAAATGGTTTCATGAATCGAGGCTTTTGGATGTCTGACATGAATGCATATATGTTCATGATATGAAAATGTAAAGCTATGTTACTATTAAAATTGGCTGCAGCTACTTTAAATAGTGGTTGATACTATGTGCACAAAGTTTAAATATCTAAAAGTAAATAGCAAATAAATGAAAATAGTGATATTGTAGATGCCATTGTGTAAATAGATGAAGTGTAAATAGAAGTGCTATGCTATTTGAACTAAAGGTGAATAGTCTGAGAAATGGTGGGCGTAGTTAGTGAAAATAGCCTTTTTTTCAGTAATGTTGACCACTGTAATTGCACTTAATGTACATAAACACAGCCTTGAATTTTTTTCTGCTTTATCTTTTCCTCATTTCTTGCTAGTATTAGGCATACTTTTTGTAGGAGTAAGTATTAATACCCCTGGGTGGATTGAGACAGGCCATTTCGTTCTGTGATATTTCACATCAACGTATCAGCTTCACCACTCAGGCCAGATATTGAGACATAACGTGAGTCAGTAGCACCAGGTCTGGCTGTATATCTGTTTAAAGAAGTGTTTTTGCATTGATTCAGTCTCATTTAAACATAGGCTTGTCACGATCTGTCTGGCTGAGTCTCGTGAGCAGGGCCCTCAGTCTGTTATGAAAAGGAAATGAATAAATAAATACTTGTTATGAAAGCTTCCTCTGGCGTCATAAACCTGCAGTCTGTGTTGCGTTGGTGACTTTTTTGTTTTATCCATGGCACGGAACATACACAGCAAACGTATATCCAGTATTATCTGGGGTGTGGATGTGATCTGCTTGGATCCTGAGATAACTCTTCGCTAGTCTACCTGTTTTTCTCTGGGTGGCAAGAGCTTTGCCTGGCCTGGTGCTGAGCTGAAGTGACGTCAGTACAGGGGTCTCTAGGGAGGAAAGGGGCTGAGTCAGAGACAGGGCTGCGGCCGCATGCTTTGCCAGTGTCGCGCACAGATCACCACCACACACAACACACACACACACACACATACATACATGTCTGGTCAGATACACACAACACATCCGCATTCACATCCTCATACAGCCAGCTGTCTGCTGTTTGTGTGTCTCTTTTTATGCTACATTAGTGCTTTAATAAGGAGGCTCAATCCCCTAGCTGCTTTGTGGAGAATATGAGTGAATACATCAAGGATATAAGCCTTGCCAACACATACTCGCACATTGTTATTCTCCAAGGCCAGTTTTATATCTGCTCAGTTTAGTTTGCCTCTTTTTTAATAGATAATGAAATGAGTAATGTGGAATATAATATTTTCCTCTATGAATGTGTTATAAGATTGTTTGCTCACAAAGGACTCAGTGGAGAGGCCACAAAAAAAAAGCAGTGGAAATTTGCGATCCACGTCACTGTCATTAGACACGTTTGCGTAAGCTGTACCTGAGCCTCTGTCAAAGTGCACGTCTGATTTAAGCAGTTGAGTCGCTGTTGTTTCGAGATGTGCCGACTCATAGGGAAGGAAGACGTGAGGAAGCAAGGCAGAGGCAGGCACTTGCCAAGTGGCCATTAGAGCTGCCATCTGGCCGAGCTCTGCTAGATTTTGTTCTCTCAGTCATTGGCCATTCTCATGGGAAAGCTGTATTCAGTTCCCAACACAGGACAGAAATAGAGACAGAGGAAGCGAGAGTAAGGTGTGGAATTCTGCAAATTGGAAGAAATAACTGCTGGAATTACCTCTGAGAACTGTGTCGGCTGCTGATGATATATATGTGTTCTGATAACATTTATTTTTGTGCCTGAGTGTTATCATGTAATGGATGCAAATTATGAAATACAATTATTTCCATAGTTTCATTCATGAATATGGATGCTGGATTAAGTCGAGTAAATTGAATAATTATTCTGCTTTTTTTGTCTGAAGTGTAAATGTGGTAAGTAACAATGAACAAAATTAGGGATGCACACATATTGAAAATCTGGCTGATGCAAATGAGCTGATAATCACTCTTCAAGGTTTATTTTTAAAGGGTTAAAAAGCATACTCTACCAAAAATTATCTCAGCATAAGAGTGAATAAATGATGTTCCAGATGTATATGACTTTCTTCAGATGAACACAAATGAAGTTTTTTAGAAAAGTAATCAGTTCTCTGAAGGCCAGATAACGCAAGTCGATTGAACCTCAAAGTTGACACGGCAAACGAGTCTCAGGTTACGTATGTAACTGTGGTTCCCTGAGTAGGGAACAAGACACTGTGTCCTCTAGGGGTCGCTATGGGGACGCCTCGTCGTGACCCGTGTCTGAAGCATACATTGAAAAAACACGTTGGCCGGCGACAGCCATGACATCACTACCGGTGCGACTATAGTATAAATAGGCGCAGGGAGAGAACACATCAATCCCTTATTGCGTCCGAAGCATGGCAGGAAAACTAGAGGATACAGTGTCTCGTTCCATACTCAGGGAACCATGGTTACATACGTAACCTGAGACATTCCCTTTCAAGGGAATTTCGAACTGCGTCCTCTAGGGGTCGCTATGGGGAATGGTATACCCACGCCACCATGCTGAGGGGAGTGCATGCCAGGAACCATGGCGAGCACTAAGTACCAAATCTACCATATTGCTATGGGAGTCGACCCTGAGACGTTAAGATGGCTGTCAGTGACATTATCCCCTAGGGCCAAAGGCCTAGGCTACATACCCCAAAAACGTACCTGTTAGGGCCAGAACTCCTAGGCCCGGGGTAGAGCTCACGGCTTGGAATCAGAAACAGATTCCTTTAAGGGAATACAACCAAAAGCCTAGAATCATACTAAGTCTTGGCCTGTCGCACAGGGGCTACCGCATGCTCTGCATATGCTGAAGGAACTGTCTCAATAGACCCCTAGTAGCAACACCCTGTTAAAAATGGATATCCAGAGGATACAAGGTGGAGTGGTGCCCAAGGTGGAACCGGGGCTTAACCAGCTCAAGAAAGGGCACGAAGCTCTCACCATACAGGATTTTAGAAAGAACGCAAAGTACTAGCGTGCAAACTTACCATAACATGGATTTAAAAATACCGTTCTAAGGGGCCCTCGTGGCACTCTGAAAGAGCAGCCCATAGATGGAAATGGTGCATCCCAAAACGCTATGTTTGAGAAGTCATAAAGTCAATCTACGGCTAATATGCTGGAGTGGCTAGCAGTAAATCTCTAGCTGAGGAAGCAAACACCCAGCTCTCAATCGAGAAGGGGGCTCGACCTACAGCATGTTCCAGTGCTGGAACAGCTAGCAGTAATTTACTTAGCTGAGGGAGCAACACACCCAGTTCTCAATCGAGAAGGGGGCACGACCTACAGCATGTTCCAATGCTGGAACAGCTATCAGTTACTTAGCTGAGGGAGCAACACACCCAGCTCTCAAATGAGAGGGGGGCTCGACCTACAGCAAGACTTAGAATCAGAAGGGAAAGTGTACTGCAAGCTAGCCAAAAACTCAGTGCATCAGTGAGGCGGATTTGGAAGGGCCTAGTTCACTTGATGCTACTGGTTCCAGGGGCTCTGGGAAAACAGAGAACTCAACTCTCACATTAGAGGAGAACTCCGAATTCAGAAAAGAAGTAGCATGCTCATAGGCAACCCTTTAATAAAGGGGAGCACTGCTAATACTACCACGAGAACAGCCCACAGAGCGAGAAATCCAACTCCTCAGAAAGGGAGAGAATTCAAACGCTCGAAAGAAATCACCATGCTCACAATAACCCTCAATGGTGTGTATGTGTGTGTTTTTTAGTGATGCTTCAAAAGTGTGTCAACAGAGACACACTGGTTGATTGGAGCCCAAGGTACCGGGGTCTAAACCAACGCAGAGAAAGGGAACGAGGCTAATAACGCATAACCCTTACTATACAGGATTTCAGAAAAGTGTGCAAAGTATAACGTGCACACTTACCACTATGTGGATTTTAGAAAGTGTGCAACGCATAACGTGCACACTTACCACTATGTAGATTTCAGAAAGTGCGCAAAGTGTTCAGCGCCCACTCACCACCATATGGATTGTCAGAAAGTGTACAAAGCTTAGCGTTAGCACTACCAAGAATTGAATCTAAGGCTTCCAAAGCATTGTTCACAGATACACGGAAAGTACTGAAACAAAAGGGGAGAGGAAGCTCAAATACAACCCTCGTAAGGCGAGGGGAGGTGCACTGCTGAGCAGCATACACAAGAGGTTTCTCGCGAATGCAATCCTATACTTCCCTCGAGCCTCAGCAAGAGGGGATTACTGGGGGACCAGGAGGAATTCGGGCGACCTAGCTACGGTTTATACCAGACAGGGCAGGCATGAACGGCATAAGCCCAGCACAGAAGTCAGGAAATTTGCAGTGCGTGCCATAGGACCACCTTACTGATGTCCAGATAGAGGCTTCTCGGTGATTCCATGAACGGGGCTCGGCGCGGAACCTGGTGGTGAGTACGATCATTCTAAAATATATTATTAGAAATGGATCGTATTCACCCATCATTGTTCCCGCGCAGGAGCTCCGTTCAAGAAGTGAGCCGAGGAAGCCTCTAGTTCGGACCATTGGTAAGGTGGTCACTATGAATCCATAGAACCAACCAAAACATCATAGTTCCAGTATAGGAGACTGTAATGCAGGAAGTTCCCACCTAAACTCGGTCAGGTGGCGAGGATGGTGGTTACAGGGAATTAGGAAGGGGAAGAAAAGGGCAGATGTAAAACCCCCGAAGGAAATGAGTAGATACTCAAGTATCATTCAGATCCAGACAAAAGCGTTGACGCCTTGTCTGGATCACATCCCTAAGGTCTTGCCTACCTCCCTTTGACCAGCGAAAAAATTCCTCCTACCCCTACCCGCAGTCTGGGGAGGATCGCGCGAGCCGCGACACTATTCTTCTGAGCCAGTCTCTGATCCTCAATCTGAGACGGGCTAGGACCCCTGGGTTGTGCGGGCTCAGACCTGGACTTCGTGAATGAAGGATTGAAGGCTGCTGAGCGCGCCTTTGCCTCCCTGAACTTCTCAACCACCATCTCGACAGAGGTACTAAAACGTTCGGAAGGCGAAACCGGAGCATCGAGAAGAAGCCCCTCTCTTTCTTCCCGATATCAGCCAGGTTCACCCACATATGTCTCTCCATCACTACCATAGTCGCCATGGACCTGCCACTAGCAGAGGCAGCCTGCTTAGTAGCACAGAGAGCGAGATCCGTGGTGCGGCGCAACTCAGCTACCTCATCAGGAGAAAGGCCATTGCCTTTATCCAGATCTTTCAGCAGGTCAGCCTGATATACCTGGAGCACCGCCATAGTGTGCAAACGAGCAGACAAGCATGGACCTGCTGCTGCGTAATGCCGGCATTTAAAGCGAGATGTATTCCTTGTAGGGGCTTGTGGCAAGGGGAAGTTTAGGCGGGAGGCTGTCTTACCCTACACTGAAATCGAATGTTGGGCTTACTGAAAAAAGCATGCAAAACGGATTGCCTTGGAAGACAAACTATGTAAGTGAAATAAGGAATAGTATGTTGTACGAAAGATGCTTATTAGCTATAGTTTACTTACATGAGAGTTTAGTAAACTAAAAAAAAGAAATGTATAGGGTGTTACTTGATCCTTCGTTAGTTTACTCAGGACGTAGTATCGCTACACACTGACTCCCAGAGGGTGCTTGCGGTATGAATAAATTATAAGTGCTGTGTTTACAGCCGTTGATTTTATTGACAATTTTATTTGCTGTTTGTGTAGTAGTAGCACAAACAAAAAGAGCAGATAACTGGTTCTTGCTAAAAGTAAGGAAAATAAATGAAATTGAATTGTTACCATTGCTGTGATTCACGTGCTGAATGTTTAAGTCTGTGGTGACTTAGTGTTACCACACACGATTTAAGGATTTATAACCCACTTAAAAAGCACTTCAGGGTTAGTAATGAAGAATTAAAATTGAAAAAGTATTAAGAAACACACTAATGCTTTAATTAGAAGATAGGTCACTTTCTAAAAGCAACCTATTTATTAATTTTCTTCTCTTGAAATCAAATAACTGTGATTTCATAATGCATTACTGCATTAACAATAAGAAAATTATAGTTACATAAACCCAAGTTCCAAGTGCCCAACCAAAGGGAACACTAATCACTATAATGGTGAGTTAAAAAAAACATTTTAGGAAAATCAACATCAATTTATGAAGTTAGATTATGTGATGTTCTCTCAAATATTTCAGTTGTATTGAGAAATCAACATTCAAGATGACTTTGGGAAACAAGTGAATGCAAATAGTAAAAGATAACTGCAGACATGGAGGAAATGGGTGAAAAGTCTATTAAGACTCCTTTTCTTTCCCCCTCTTCTGTTGTTATGTTGCACATTAGCAATATATTAGTGCACTGCTGCCTCTCACTGTTTTATTAATGTCATTGGTTCCTTTGTGGTTACTTGAATATTTTAAGTAAGTGTCACTCAAAACAGTAAGTAAATTGTTTTATTTGCCTTGAAAGTAGCTAAAACCTAGTAAGTATAACAACTAAGTAAAGATAACTAACTAAATCCAAGTAAGGTAAACTATTGGATTTTACAGTGAGAGATAGCTAGTCAGCGTTTCTTCTACAGGGGACATCTTCTCATAGCCGTTTTCGCGCATCGCCTCGATGTTGGCATAACTCGTATGCTGGAATCGATGGATGCGTGAGGAAAACGGCCTCTTCCATTCATTCTCGATCTCTGTATGGAGATCAGGAAGAAAAGGAAGGCTCACCTGAGCTGGAGGGTTATGGCCAGAACGATAACGTTCGTCGAGACGACCTCGCAACGCCACTTCCTTAGTCCGCTTCCACGGCAAATCAAGCCTCGCCGTGGCACGATCCATAACCTCAAACAGCTCATCATACGCGGGGCAGGAGGATTGGGAAGGCTCAGCATCAGCTTCTTCGCCCTCCTCAGACATTTCCTGCTCTTCCTGGGCTGAACCCAGCAGAGCACTGGCCCCTGGATCAGACGATGTTAATGAAATAACATCATCCTCCAGCAGCTCACACTCGTCCACAGCCGACGAGCCGAGGAGAGGGGGGGGGGGGGGGGAAAAGCCCCTCTCCCTCCCAAACTATCGGCCAGGCCACCGGGAGATCCACGAGTCATTCTCCCAGTCCTGAACCACGGGGAGAAGACAGCTGCCCCTCCTTTCTCGAAAAGAGAGACAGACGAGAGCGGAGTTTTTTCATTGAAAAATGCTCGCAGTGCACGCAGATTGCCCCCTCGAGGACATCGCGTGCATGCTCTTCACCCAAACAAACAACACATAGATCGTGTGTGTCATCGGGTTTGCTAGTGTTTGCCATAATGATATGAATAGAGATCGCTCTTACCACGGAAATGCATGCTTCAAACAAAACAGTCAAAGAAGAGGAAGTGAATGACGTGTTCTCCCGGCGCGTATTTATACTATAATCGCACCGGTAGTGAAGTCATGGCTGTCACTGGCCAACGAGTTGGTGTTTTTTCAATATATGCTTCAGACATGGGTCACGACGAGGTGTCCCCATAGCGACCCCTAGAGGACGCAGTTCGAAGTTCCCTTGAAAGGGAACCACACAAAGTGAACATGACAGTAATTAACTACCATTGATAAAACGGTGTCTTCTGAAGCAAAACGGTAACTTTGTGTAAGAAAAATACTAATATTTTAAACATTTTAAACTATTTCAAACATATAAACCATCGCTTATGGCTCAGCTGTCATACGCATGAGAGCATCATGCAGTGCTATGTCAGCATGCTGTGAAGCGTGAAGTAAGTGTATTCTGATGCGAGCTGAGAAGTGATGTGCAAGCACAGAGCACATTTACTTGCACAATTTAAACAACACGCTTGCATCATGCTTCACAGCATGCTGCTTAGCACTACTTGACAGTCTCATGAACCCATAACAGTTGGACAGAAGCTAGTTTATAGTTTAAAAAGTTTAACTTTTTATATTTTTATTTTAGTATTAAAATCTTTGCCATAATCTGTCGCTGTAGATTATGAACTAAATCTTCAAATAGACAGAAACAATAAAATCATAAGCGATATTGTGCAAGCCTAACCAGAACGGTGACTATACATGAAAATATATGGATACATCTGAAAGGCTTTTCCACACCAATGTTAAAAACATCAAATCAAATGTATTGTGTTCATGGCAACAAAACCAGTCTTAAGTCGCTTGGGTATATTTTTAGCAATAGCTAAAACATTGTATGGGTCAAAATTATAGATTTTTCTTTTATGCCAAAAATCATTAGTATATGATGTAAATATCATGTTCCATGAAGATATTTTTAAAATTTCTTACCGTAAATATATTTTGATTATAATATCATGCGCTAAGCACTTCATTTCGACACTTTAAGTCATTTTCTCAGTCTTTTTTTGCACCCTCAGATTTTCAAATAGTTTTTATCTCGACCAAATATTGTCCTATCCCTAACAAACCATACATCAATGGAAAGCTAATTTATTTATTTCAGATGATGTATAAATCTCAATTTAAAAAAATTGACCCTTATGACTGGTTTTGTGGTCCAGGGTCACATATGGCAATGGAAATGGACAGATCCAGCAGCTGAGCAGACGGTCGTTGTCCCTCATTATGCACCTATATTCATACATATTTGATTGTTACATGATGACTCACCAGGCATCCAAAATAGTATGTTATCCTTTATTTTATACCTCCTCCTGCACTAGCTGTGCAAAGCCTTATCCAGAAAGCGCCCCTTTCGGCTCCATCTCTCTCTCTCCTCTCTCTTCGCTTTGCTTTCCTCCTCTTTTTCTCTCCGCACCATGGCCAACAATCTCCTGATAAGAGTGCAGCATCGCGGGAAAAATTGTCCCAACAGCTCAATGATTCTGTCAGTGCAGCGCGCCGGCACTCACCCCTGTGACAGAGGCTATTACTCACAAATGGGTCTCTCAATAAAGCCGACCAGGCCCACGAATGGCTCATTCAACCTTTTCCGCTAAACAGGAGAAGATAAAAGGTTGGAAAAAAATTCACACAAACAATATAAATATAAATAACAAGCTTGACAATTGGCACTCAAAGTATCTCTTTACTGTGGGAATTGAATCCTGTGAATGAGCTGGCTACATCCCTTGCAATAAGCCACACGGAAAGAGCACAAACACACAACGTCAGCGTCGTCCAATTTCATGCTTTGAAAATTGGACCCCTGTGATTCCTCTCTGAGAGTGTAGTTCATTATGTGAGACTTTTGGGGAGAGAACATTTGAGGAAACAGTTGAAATTCATGTGGGAGACTGTTTAAAAGTTACTTTGCAAGCAGCTTTGGAGGAATGAGTCACATTTCATTAGTAATCACATTTTAATTCTTGACTGACCACCTGTTGTTTCACAGCTGGGGGTGTCGACTATGAATGGCAAATGAAATTCAAACTGCTCTTATGGCGTTGTGTTCACACAGCTTGTTTTTCTGCTGCGAGCGTAAAGCTGTTTACAAAGAATCCCTTAAAATCCTGTTCCTTAGGAAAGAGTCATTACCCTTTACATTTGTTAAGTCTGTAACTCTGAGCCCACTTTCTTACAGCAACAAATGTATGATTCATGTTTGCATATAAAATTATACATCATTTGTCATTGACTAATATGGTTTATACTGAGGCCTGAGCAGCATATAAATCACTTGTTTCCATCGTGAATGGATGTTGACTCTGATGCTGATCCTCTTTCTGTCAGGTGCTGCTCATGACCTTAGTCACCTGCCTATGCCTTCACCGTCGTCTTCTGTAGGCCCTATGAAATCCATTTTATGTTTTTTCCCAAATTCCGTTTTTTTTTTTTTTTTCAAATTTCAGTCATTTTTTTTTTTTCATTTGACATTTTTCTGGATTCTTTTTTCCCCTATTTTTTGTATGTTCAATGGTTAAATAAAATTTTACAGCATGTCTAATTAATTAAAATCATGAAACTTAAATAATTTAACATCAATTTATTAAAAGTTAACAAAAATTACATTGTTAAAATATATATATGCATATATATATATTTTTTTTCTCAATTAGTGTTATTTCTACACATTCTGGTTCCATTATTTCTGGATTCATTTTAGTGGTTTCATTAAGTATAATTAACCAACGCATCTTTTAAATAGATTTTCGTACAAAGAACTTAATTATTTTTATATTTATTTTTTATGTTACATACATAACTGTTGTTACATATTCTGCTCCATGAATCGTTTATATAATTTTCCTGGTAAATATTTGTTAGAAAACACTCTCTGTTTTGAGAATGCCTTACCCCTCCTTTCTCACTCTTTCTCTCTCCTTCTCTGAATCACCCTCCTCTATCTGTTCTCTCTCTCTCTTGTATGGTGTTTGAATGTCTATTAACCAATATTCAAGGTAAAGGAGTTTGTGCTAATTTAGAAGGGGGGTTCAGCCTCTGTCGCCAGGAAATCTATTCCTTATATGGACTTGTTTTTCTGTATATGTGGCAATTTTATACAAAACACATGTTCTTGGCAAAAACATCCTGTATGTGTATGTCACCCTATCCTCATTGGCTAAGAGGGTGAAACTCCCCTCGACATCTTATATAGATCTGTATTTCTATGAATAAATTGAAGTATTGAGGGTAGATTTGACTGTGTGTTTTCTTACTTCCCGGACGTATTTATTTACACTTGGAGAGACTGAGAAAATTTCACGGTGGCAAAGAGAATATCGAGGAACCAAATTGTTATTTTTACACTGGGGGCTCTCCTTCCGGAATTTCGCTTTCTCAAAAAGACAGTCAAAATGTTTTCTTTTCTTCCTGTCTGTAAGAGAAATTGGATTTATTCTCGTTTGCAATTTGATTGTGTCATATTTGGCATTAATCTGTTTTCCTCACATTTTGGATGTGGGAAGAAGAGTGGGAAGTTTTCGGTTTAGCCTATCTATTTCTAAGTAAATAGAGTAGTGGTGAAATATTTTAATTGCTCACTCTTGCCGTGAAAGTTCTCGGTTTCTTAAGTGATTTCATGAATAATACAGAATTTAAAGCTTTCTTTTGGCCAAAATATCAAAAAGTTAATATAAGACCGCGGTCTCTATTTTGTGTTTTGTTTGGCCATTCTATAAATTGTGAAAAGTGCACTAAAATTGACGATACATCTTTGATCTCCGATGGGGCAGGCATTCTCCAAACCAATTCTTGGCGAGTTGCCAAGGGATTGGATGTACAGAAATAATAAAGGTTTAATACTGAACCGTATTTGAGTAATTTGGCTGGTTGGTCAGGTTAAAACGACTGATAAAAAAATCTTTTTTTCTAATGTCCCATGTTGACTCTCCCAGCTCGGCTCCGCCTCGGTATGATACTGTTGGAAAGCCTGAACAAGAAAAATTAACCCCTAATCGTCTGTACCCGCAACAACCTAGTGCAACTGATTTATACCCATTTGTGCAGATTACAGACGGGTTTAAAATAACCCCGCTGGCAATGTCGGATGCTGTCGCGATTGCTAAAGATTTGCCATATCCTTTACGGTGTCCGCATCAATATTTGTCTGTATTGAAGCGTTTAACCGCGTACAGTCAATTGACTGGGCGTGATTATCGCTTCATTTTGACTAAAACACTGCCGCCAGAAATTACAGAGGAAGAATTGATTGCAGAGATTGATGTTTTGAGTCCTAAACGGGATGCGCCGCCATCTCGCCACGGTGCTTTATCAAAAAGTGATAAACCATTAGATCTGTCACAACCAAAATCTTTCCGAACGTTGCAAATAGTTGATTCGGAGGACGATGAAGATGATGCGTGGATTTGGGCTGATGTGGAAAAGCTAAAAGAATTTTTCAGACAATTGACTGCTTTTCTGGTGAAATTGTTTTTGGCTAAGCAAGATTTGTCGCATGCTGTAAACACGAAACAGAAAGCGGGCGAAAATTCTGTTGCATTTTTCAATCGATTTAAGCATGCTTGGACTGAAGAATCTGCCATTCCATTAGATCAACATTCTCCTTTGTTTGTCAATACGTTTTTGAATAACATGCAAACAGAAATCGCACAATTGGTTCGTTTGACAACTTCGAATATAACAGATATTTCTGTTGACGCTTTGTCTCGGAGACTGCGTGAGCTTTCCACCGCGGGAGCTTTTGAAGCCTCCCGAGGGAAACTTACAGCGATGATGCTGATTAATACTGTTGTCAAAACAGGGACGAAAGTATGTTATTATTGTGGCATTGCTGGACACTTCGCTAACGCTTGTAGGAAAACTATTAACTCTGTGGGAATTTTAGGTGTCCCTGTACGTTGTGAAATGACACCAACTTTACCGGTAACTTCTAAAGACAATCCTTCTTTGTTTAAGATGCACGCTTTTGCGATAATACCTGATGCTCCATTTTGCCTTTTGGGTAGAGATTTGCTGCATAAATTGGGTGCTCATATTACATTTCAGAATCATTCTCTGCAAACTCATTTTTCCCCTTCTGTCTATTCTCTACTGTTGATACAGGAAGTGCGACCACTGAGGCTGAGGTTGCAACTGCAGCCTTACCGGAAAAGGGGATGTCAACCCTCGCTTGTGGGCGGAGCATAAGGATGATGCGGGCCTCATAGATGTCCGCCCTTATGCGGCTACTCTGACCAGAGACACACCAGTTTATTGTAAACAATACCCTCTCTCAAAAGAAAAAATCGATGGGATTCGGCCTATTATAGAAAATTTGCTGGCACAAGGCATTCTGATCAAGACTCACTCACCCTACAATACACCGATCAATCCAATAAGAAAAGCGAATGGTTCCTGGCGATTGACACAGGATCTTAGAAAGATTAATGACATAATTAAACCATTGGCTCCTATTGTACCTGATGTGCACACAATACTTAATTCTATTCCTAGTTCACATGTCTATTTCACAGTTATTGATCTATGCTCTGCATTCTTTTCCATTCCTGTAGATCCTGTCTCGCAGCCGCTGTTCGCCTTCACCTTTGACCATGCTCAACTTAGCTGGTCTAGACTGCCTCAGGGCCTGAGAGATTCGCCGGCTGTGTTCGCCGCCGTAGTGCACGCAATGTTAGCGGATGCTCAACTCCCTCCTGATACCTGTCTGCTACAATACGCGGACGACATCCTCGTTACTGGTGCCTCTGCGGACCAGTGTGCTGCTGCCTCCAGCATCGTCTGCAACATCCTGGCGGAAGCTGGGTTCAAGGCATCAAGAGAGAAGCTTCAGTGGGTTCAGAGGAGGGTGGATTACCTCGGACATGAATTGTCACAAGGTACAATAAAACTGTCTGCTGATCGTATCAAAGCCATTGCTACGTACAAACGGCCCTCCACGAAGAAGCTAATGCAAAGCTTCCTGGGCTTGGTGAACTATTGCAGAGCGTGGGTGCCGAACTGTTCCATGTATGACAAAATCTTGAGAGCAGCCACCGTGCAGGACTCTGATGATATTGCATGGACAGCAGAAATGGACCACGCATTCAGACATTTGAAAGCATCCTTGACAAGGCCACCTGCCCTTGGCCTACCGACATATACAACTGACTTTCATTTGTACGTGCACGAAGGTGGGGGAACAGCCGCCGCAATCTTGGCCCAGGAGCATGGGGGCATTTATCGCCCAGTAGCGTATTTGTCTAAAACCTTAGACTCGGTGGCTAGAGGGCTTCCAGCCTGTCTGCGCGCAGTGGCTGCAGCAGCGATCATGGTGCAGGATGCAGAACGTATAGTGTTGTCACATCCACTGATAGTGCACACCTCTCATCAGGTAGGAGCTATTATGCACAACATTTCTACGCAGCATATGACTGCTCAACGACGTTCTGGCTATGAAGCAATATTATTAGCTACTGCTAATTTAACATTGAAACCAACTTCCGTAGTTCATGGCCCAACCTTATGTTTGCATAAGTTGTTATTGCAGGGTGAATTTGAGGACAGCGATCATGACTGCCTAGCCAGGATTCATAATTCGACGGCTTGCAGGCCAGATGTGTCTGCATCTGTCCTGGAGGAGGGGAAACATTGGTATGTAGATGGATCATGCTATAAACCAAATGATAATGAATACTGGTGTGGGTATTCGATTGTTGAATTACCTGACTGTGTCATTGAGGCCTATTCTCTGCCATATAAATCAGCACAAGTGGCAGAATTAATTGCGTTAACAAGAGCTTGTCAATTGGCAAAAGATCAGTGTATCAATATATACACCGATTCAAAGTATGCACATGGAATTGTACATGATTTTGCCAAACTGTGGGAAGAAAGGGATTTTAAGACTTCAGAAGGAAAACCCATATCCCACCACAGTGTTGTGGCTGAACTGATTCATGCAGCACAGTTACCGTCAAAATTGGCTGTGATAAAAGTAACTGGGCATGCATCAGGAGAGTCAGAAGAGGCAAGGGGAAATAGACTTGCAGACGAAGTAGCTAAAAAGAGCTAGAGATGTCCTATCAAGTCCACATGTTGACAAAGCAGGCACGGAGGTGCCCATGATGTCCTTTGTGTTGACTATTGATTTGGATATTAAACTATTACAGGCAAACCCCACTCAAAGTGATCTAAACCACTGGGCAGCGAATGAGGCAAAACCGGATCAAGCAGGTATTTTGAGAGATAAGCAGGGCAGGATTGCTCTGCCAGCCTCTATCATTGTTATGCTATGCAAACACTATCATGGTGTCTCACATGTGTCAAAAGAGAAAGTGATTCAAAATTTCAATCGTATTGTCTAGCAAATGTAAGAAAAAATACTTTGTTGTTATTAGATGCTTGTTTGATCTGTGCTAAGACCAATCGACATAAAGCTAGTAAACATGATTCTCTTACACACCCGGAACTGCCATTTCAGCATTTACAAATAGACTTTACACACATGCCTCCTTGTGGAAATCACAAATATTTGCTTGTGATAGTGGACCGTTTCTCCAAATGGCCTGAGGCTTTCCCGTGTGGAAGAGAAAATGCACAGACTGTAGTGAAGGTACTTGCTAAGGAGATTATACCTCGTTTTGGTATACCAACGGTTATAGAAAGCGATAATGGTACACCGTTTACCTCCAAGGTTACCCAGTTGCTAGCTAAAGAGCTAGATATTAACTGGCATCTGAACATACCCTATCATCCACAGTCGTGTTCGGTAGCGGAACGTTTGAATCCCAACAAAAAAAAAAACCACCCAACCGGGGGGGGAACGATAAAAGATCGAATTACGAAAGCATGCATGGAGACAGGCCGAAATTGGGTCGACGTACTACCTGCAGTATTGGCAGAAATAAGAATGTCCCCCTCATCGACAACAAAGATGTCTCCATTTGAAATACTAATGGGCAGACCGTTCCCCACCCCGTGGGTTAAGGGTCGTGCTGGTAATCTCTCCACAGGTGACACGGAGGTGATCATCGCGGATTACGTGGATTCCCTGGTCAAAACTTTAAATAGCATAAATGGTGATGTTTCTCTCTCTCTCCCTCTCCCTGCAGAGAAGCCGACTCATTCTTTTGCTCCAGGCCAACAGGTGTTGATAAAGTGCCTGAAACCTCCAAAGCTCGGAGAGCCAAAGTATCTTGGACCTGCGACTGTCATCGCTGTGACGCGGACAGGGGTGCTGACTGATTTCCAGCCACAGTGGATCCATGCAAGCAGGCTAAAGGCGGCTCCGGGGACAGGAGGGGATCTGTGATCGTATCTGGAGCTGGATTGAGTTCGAGGAGCTGAGAGAGGAGTCGAGGTGCGAAAGGGGCGGAAGGAGAAGCAAGAGTCTAAAATCATAATTCCTGATAGTTGTGTGACCATGGGTATGAGACAAATGATATACCTGGTCATTCTGATAAGTTTGTTTACTTGTACGCATACTTTTATAAGTACAGGTATTGAAACGTGGCTTGGGCATGATGATACACTCCATGCCTATGCCACGAATATGTGGTGGAGATTTGCTAACTATACGGCAAAGGCCGAAGGGAAAAAGGGGTCTTGCTATGTCTGTACAAAAATGCCCCACAGTGTGGTCGGTCCTCGGGTAATTGTTAAAGCCCCACCACCGCAAGATTGGGAATGCATTTCTTTTATTAGTGTTGCAGGCTTGGTTCCTGCTTTGAAGACTTCTGGACAATGGAGGTGCAGACCAAATGGTACAATATGGTTTATACCCCAAGTGTTTGTAAGAGTGACAATCGTGAGTTCAATCCCTGACTCATTATTTTGTGTAGAAAGAATTGAAGGAGAACAGCAGTTTGTGAAGTCCATTGAGCCAGTGTGATCGAGTTTATCAATATTGCCAGATGAAAAGTATTACATGCTGTCATTATTGTCTTTTGAATGGAGGAGAAGTTAAAATAGAGGACATGGGTTGAAATGTATCAAAGAATGATTATATTCCATATTATTATCTATGTATGAGAATGATAAATTTAGGATTAGGGAACTCTGCAGCGAGTGTTTATGTATTCATTGTTTATTTTAAACAAAAGCAGGCAACTGTTAGAAAACACTCTCTGTCTTTTGATGCCGTACCCCTCCTTTCTGTCTCTTTCTCTCTCCTTCTCTGAATCACCCCTCCTCTATCTGTTCTCTCTCTCTCTTGTATGGTGTTTGAATGTCTCTTACTCATATTCGAGGTAAAGGAGTTTGTGCTGATTTAGAAGGGGGGGTTCAGCCTCTGTCGCCAGGAAGTCTATTCCTTATATAGATATGTTTTTCTGTATATGTGGCATTTTATACAAAACACATGTTCTTGTCCAAAACATCCTGTATGTGTATATCACCCTATCCTCATTGGTTAAGAGGGTAAAACTCCCCTCGACATATGCCTATATAAGATATTTGTATTTATGAATAAAGTTGAAGTATTGAGAATACAATTTTGTGTGTTTTCTTGCTTCCCGGCCGTATTTATACACTTGGGGAGACTGAGAAGATTTCACGGTGGCAAAAAAGAGATATCGAGGGACCAAATTTTTATTAATTAACAAATTTCCTTTAATATTCTTTAATATTATAGTTTTAATCTAATTTTATTAGAGTTTGTGTACTAATCCTTACAATAATCTATTTCTGTCACAGTTTCTTCAAGTTAAAAAATACTTTTATTTTGACAAGTTGCTGTGAGGACTTTTAAGTTTCTGTTGGAATCATAGACTGTAAAAAAGATGGACAAACACTATAGAACATTGAAGCCGTGCATCTTAACTAAATGACCGCCATTTGGAGCTAGTCTGCGCAGTTAGAGATTTTTTGAGCCAGAGTCTTCACTTAGTGTCGTGAGGTGGGAGCCGCGGTATCAAACTCCCGCCCAAACTAACCGTAGACCCCATCAACCATACGACCCAACCCCACCCCACCCCCCCCCCCACCTTTTTTTATAGCACCAGATTAATAGCTAAAATCAAACTTATCACAAAAACTAACAATTTAACATATATCAGTGTGATAACAACTACCTTAAATTACCAAATCCATCTTTCGGAAAATTGTATTGGAAGTGTAATTAATTTTTTTATTTTGACACAAGTCCCATTCGTTTACAAGGAGAGGGCGAGGTTTATGACCTGTACTGCAGCCAGCCACCAGGGGCCGATCAAAGAGCCTGCAGCTTCACTTTTCAGGACGTGTGAGGCACACCCGGTTTGAATATGATATGATGATAGTTACAGTAAAATGCTCATTAAGTGACTCTCAGAGCAGTTCTAGAGACAGGGGCGGACTTACCCATTAGGCAAAGGTCGGCGACCACCTTTTGGCCGCCTTTGGCCTCCAAAAGCTAAGAGCCCCCTAACATGCTTTTCATATACAAGATGTGCATTACGCGCGGACACACGAACGGTTGCGCTGTTTACGGTGTTTATTACCACGACCACCATCTGCGTGTCTGAGTTTAATGTGTTTCTTGTGTATCCTGCTTGTAGCAAATGAAAATATCATGCATCTGAAGCTGTGGCCAAAACTTGCATTTTGTTCACATATCTTTGTTTTATGCTTTTGAGAGTTGATCTAAATATTTGTGGATTGGAAACAAATGGAAAATTAACAGGCTTGTGTTGCAGTTCTATGGATGTTTTCAAAGTCCCTTTAAGACAAGTCATTCACTCGGCGGCCATCTTTGAAATGCCTCTCGGGCATGCAAGTGCAGATTCAAGATTCAAGATCAAATTCTCCAAAACTGTTCGCCAATACGATTAAATTTCATATTTGAAATCACCAGTGAAATCTGACAACAACTGTCTCATAAATGTTGTTTCTGTCAGGACCACTATCGTCAAAGATGATTGACAATTAGCATACAGTTTGGATTGGCTGTATGGTTCCGTTCTGGGCAAGAACTCCCTGCGCATCCATGCAGCCTAGCATGGATGAGAACAGGGAGAGCAGCGATAACCCCCCAGGGTAAACAGAACAGAACAACATAAATGTATTGCAGATATCGTTAAGTTCAATAATGTTGTGTACACATTTTAGAATTAGTCTGATTTAAAGGATAATCAGAAGGCTGAATCCTAACTGACAGAGGAGGAATTGAGGATGGAGGAGGGTAATTTGTTATTGAGCAATGCGAAAACTGCTGATACTACTGCAGGACCTTATATATGAATACTTAGGTTGATGGGTATTCCCATAGGTTGATGGGGATCAGCTGAGAGTCAGCTGATGCGAGCTTGACTAACGTGACCTGCCAGAACTAATGCTATGCTAGATTTATATTTTTCAGGCTAGACCAGCCAATGTGCATGCACAATCCTAAGTGTGCATCTCCAGAATGTTGACTGTTTCTACAGCAACAAGGACTTCTACCGGCAGCTGCAGTGATGTGATGACTTTACTGATTAGCAATTGGCTCTTTTATTCAGAAGGTGGGGCTTCATTCAATAGAGCGGCCATATTGAGCATTGCATTTTTCGAACGACCATTCAAGAAGGGAGGGCCTGAAGGGGACATACGAGGGACACGTCTTGGGTATTCTATAGTCTTTGTTATATAGTAAATTCATTTTTTATTACTGGATTCCACGATTATGTTCACGTTTTCGGCATCGCGGAAATCACAGGGCCCAATTTCTGTCAAAGCCCTCTCTTGCTTTTCACTCTCTCTCTCTGCTTGATTTTGGGTTAATGATGTGATGCTACTTCTTTTTTTTGTCCTGTCTATTAATTTATTCAAAAATATATTAAAATGCATTTCATGCATAATGTGACATACAGCTCTTCTATGATGAGCATGCTTGAATTGTAATAGCCCTTTACTTAGAAAAAAAATATATCACTGGTTATGGTCATTTAAAAAAAAAAAACTGTTGGTCACACCATATTGACTTTGATTTGGCAAAAACATAATGTGGTAAAACCAACACATAGGAACAAAACATCAAATGAAAGTCTTAAAATAATAATGAAAAAAAAAACCTTTACATTTATATATTTTTTTTACATTTCCTGAAATTGAAAGTTTCAAAATCACATGAATTCAATAGCAATACAAAGAAAATATTACAAAAAAAATTGGCATGTCTTTTAAATGAGATTCTTGTCTTTTTTAAAAAAGATCGGCCAACATGGCTGCTTATCCAAGGATGTAATTTCCTTTCATACGAAGGCACAAACACTATGGACCCTTCATTCCAGCTGTTTAAACTAATATTAGGAACAATGACAGAGCATCCATATTTATATATCCTTGGAAAAGTAGCCATGTTGGCCGATTTGCTCTAAAACTACAGTTGAACTTTGTGAAGGTCATATTAATCCCATCTGATTGACCAAGGCAAGAGCCATTAGAGTGCCCTCGGGCCTGTGATCTAACGCAGGCCCACGTAAAAACTGCATCAGCAATGGCTTGTGAGCCACTGATTTTCTCATGTGGGGTGTCTGAATTAACTTGATCTCTTTCCTCCATCTCTGCCAAATATAATGTGGATGAAGCCATTTTGGTAACAATTAAGCCATGGTTTGACCAGAGCACTGCTTGGCACAGACACTCAGCTCATTAAGCCTTGCTTTTGATTAGGGGCTGGACTGGGGAGGATGGGGGTAATCATGACTCACCAATCATTAACATTAACATTTTAATCTTGTTTCAAAGAGAAGTCACATAAACTTCAACTTATATCCCCTCCTGTCCTGACATGCACATGCTCACATTCACACACAGCCCCCAGACAATGACCTCCCAGCTAGCCATTGATTATCAATAATGAATGTGAAACGGGGAAGAGGAGCGAGAAAGGCCTGAAGCAGGATTAGACACAGTTTTGCTTCCAAAGCTCCTTGCTGATTTCTCCTTCAAGGCAGCTTTGTGAATGCTTTCATGAACGCCTCTCTCTTTCTTTTCTCTCATTCCCACGTTCAGCTACTCATCTCGGTCTTTTGATTGAGATGTCATGTCCTCTGTCGGGGTGAGAAAATGGTAAGGAGGGATAATTAGCATCCTTGTTACCTTATCTGGGAAATCCCCTTTTAAACAGAATGAGCATTAGCTTAACATTGATAACTTTTGAAACTTACACCGATTTCTTGTGAGCATGTGGTTGGTTAACTCTTATCACACATTAGAACATTTTAGTATTAGTAGCATGTTATTGTCACAAGAATAGACGAGGATCAACGAGCAGATAACGTTTCACAGTGCAAAATTTATTGAAAGATAGTTCAGAGAAATCAACGATGCAAACAGGTGAGAAGATGGCAGATAGACTTGAAACACTTAACTTGGTGAATAACAGTTCTTTGTTTTGCAGGTACTGGATGGCAGGACTGGATCGGCTGCAGGTAGATGGGAACTGACAGACGGACTGAAGAGAGATAAGTATCCACCGGTAAGGAGTCGGGTAAGCAGTTCTAGACCAGACAATGGAGATGTGAAGAGTGACTTCTTAGGCCCTGTCCACACGAACACAGGTATTTTCAAAACTGCAACTTTTTCTATGCAGTTTGGTTGCTCGTCCACACGCAAACGCAGTATCAGGTCACTGAAACCGAACCTGTCTGAAAACTCTTGCCAGGGTGAAGATTTTCAGGAACTCCAGTTGCAGTGTTGTCATGTAGCTGGTGAAACCGAAGATTTTGACTTGTGACATCGGAGTGTGTGCCGGTAATAACCTTTTTTCAGTCTTCTGATAGACCAACATGGCTTTACAGTTAGGGATATTAATTACACGTCTTAGAATAGGTCATGCTGGTTTGAATTTTACATTACAGAGAATAGGAAAACACCCCACTGGTCTTTGCGACCACTGCAACACACAAGAGACAGTAAAACATATTTTATTAGATTGTAAAAGGTATGAAGAAGAAAGAAGGGAGTTAGAATCACAAGTTGGAAAACAAAACATGACAGTGGTTAATCTGCTAGGAAAAACAATGTCTAGGGAAATACATAGTCCCCTAATGAATTATTTGGAATATACTGGGATAAGTGAAAGAATTTGCAGAGATATAGTAGGGGGAAGGAGTATTTTTATATATATCTTTTTTTTTTTTTTTTTTTTGGGGTGGGGGGGGGGGTGGGGTATTTTTTTATCTCATTTTCCTTGTCTCTCAAAGTACTGCCCACATTCCAGTCCAGTAGGTGGCGGTAAATGCACCTTTAAGTTGGTTTGCCAACCGCCAATAAATTTTAAAAAGAAAAGCATTAGGATACTCGCCACCTGTTGGCTTGGCATGCTCTTGACAGCGCTTCTAGCGTGTTTTTGCGTTTTCATGTGGACAAGGAAAAACTCCGTTTATAAAAATACCTGTGTATGTGTGGACTAGACCTTATATGAGAGTCTTGATAAGGTGATAGTGCAGGAGGGATGCTGGGAAATGTAGTTCTAGGGTGACTGGGCTGGTGACTGAGGATTGTGACAGGAGATTGTGATAGTTATAAGTAAGCAATAATAAGGTACAAGAGGCCATGCTGTATTGTGAGTAAGTCACAGCTGAAGGCCGTTGTTAGGCACGACGTGAAGTGGAGTGCCTGCAACCCCTTCAACCATGACTTAATCACAATACAGCACGCCACAAGCATCTTATTGCTTTTTATACAACGTTAGACAATACAAATAGGCCTATTAAAATTTTTTTTATCATGTTACTTAAAAAAAAGAAGGAAATTCATTAAATGCTGTCCTTCCTCTAAAAAATAGTTCCTGACAGTGACAGTAAATGGCAAGAGAATGTTCCGGTGTAACATGCCAGAGTATATGATCTGTTCTCATCCGCTGTGTCACATACTGTGTTACAGTATGACTACATGCTTTGCCTGGAAATTGAACCCAGCACTATGTACCTGTTGAGCCATATAAATGTTCTATTGTACTTATTTATTTATTTATTTTTTTTTACTTAAATATTTATTTGCACTTCTGCGTGCATCCAGTTAAAATACATTAGGACCGATGGAACTGTTTTGGACATGAAACCTTGTTCAACACATCTGGAAGCACAAAGAACGACATGAAGGTTAGAAATATGATAATTGTCAATTTTGTAACACTTCCCAATAAGGTCCCATTAGTTAATGTTAGTTACTGCTATAAGTAACAATGAGCAATACGTTTAATTATTTACAGTTTTTATTAATCTTACGTTATCATTAGGTAATAAAAATACATTAGTTAGTTCATGTTAGCAGGTCCATTAAATAATATTAACAGATACAACTTTTGATTTTAATAATGTTTTAGTAAATGATAAAATTAACATGAACTAACAATGACTAATACTTCTAAACCATTTGTTAAAGCTTAAGAAGTTAAAGTTCTGTTACAGAATGTTCTTTATCTTTGTTTGTAAGCCCTTAAGAATTACTATGAATAATTACATACAGTAACTTTTTTATATTACAAATATTTTGAGTTTAGATATTTATATGCTAATGGTCATGTAAAATGAAAAGTCTGTCTTGTACAGTAGGTGCTGTTTTGGATTTTTCCCCCCACCATTTTAAACACCATTTTTTTTAATTTTTTTGATTAAATAGTTCTGCTTTTTAGTACAAATACTATATGGTACATAGTCTTACAATTAATCTCCATTAGGTTTTAATGACTATTGGTTTCTGAAAGCTTTCTGATGAAAGCACTTTGATCATAATTAGATGATGAAGACCATATACTGTATCATGGAAGTACAGAATTTTGACTCTGTAGCATTGTGTCAAAATAGATGTTTGATTCAGTGTGAGTAAGAACGACTGGGTTAAGGACGTTGAAAGGAATTTGACTTGTCTCTTCAAAACAACAAAAATCTCTTTAATTCCAGCAACTGATTGTAGATCAAAAAATAATAAAGTGACAACCATGTGTGGAATGGCATGTTTCAGTTTTTATAATTAATGTTAGAAACGTTCACTGTAATTTCACACATCTGCAGCACATTCTTCCAATAGCTGTTGGAAGCATCTGTGTGGCTTTTGGCCAACAAGACAACTGGCAATGCTCACAATGATGATTTCTCACTGTGAAAGATGATTCCCTCCATGGCAACGTCCTATTCACATCACTCTTGTTCAGTGCTTTTCTCATAGTTAACTCATGAGCGCCTCACATTTGAAATGTTACATGCTTTGCTCTTGGAGTGATTGAAAACTATTCTCGATGAGAGAAAGGACATTGTTGAACATCTGCTTATCTGTGAATTGATGGAGGCTGAAGTCATGAACATCAAACACTTTGAGGTTCACAGAAATCTCTTGTCTGTGAAAAGCTTAATCCACTGTGGAGACATCTAAAATTTGTTTGTTTTTAAAGGAAACGCACACCTGCCAACTCATTGAATTGAACACCTTGACTCAAAATAGAGCTGATTACCTTGTTCAAAAACATTTTCAACAAAGGCAGTGCACAATAGATCCATGTGGCCTTTTTAGAGTATTTTTCTCTGCATTATATTTGTACTCTCTTCAGATATCAGATCAGAGTTTAGGTAAAATTAGAAAAGGACTTTAAATGGGGTGGCAGATATTCTCTCATCATTGTGTGGGCTGCTCTCACTAATCTAATATTGTTGTAAAAGCAAGTTAAGACTGTGAAAACGCTCTTTATTTATGTTCCATCAATTTGAGGATATTAAAGATGGCTGATGGACTGTGTCTAAGATGTCTCCATCTCCTTGTTTTCTCAGAACCACTGGTACAAATTAGACTGTTTATGAAAGCTATTCACAGGCCCAGCAGACAAACTTGCTGCACTAAATCGGTAACCTACGGGGTATTTCCTGTGTAGTCTGTGTTAAATTGCATATGATTAGAAGGGAGATTTATCCTCCACCACTATTAATGTCTGGCAGTTAGTCCAATGCTTGAAGGAGAGTACAATGTAGTGATGCTTCATGATCACAGCTAAATAACATAGCTATAATTATAATAGCCATTGAAAATGACTTGAATTCATTGTCTTTTGAGGTGATATGAATAGAATGGGTACTCTGGTACCATGTTTATGCTAAAACATATTTTAAATACCAGTCTTTTGGCAGTGGCGGACAATATATGCTTACATGCTTAGTGAAGAGCACTTGCAGTATGTGGGTGTGTGCAACTGTGAAAGATCAGTTGTACTTCTTGATCAAAATGCCCATCTTCACAACATATAAACATAAACAGTCAGTCATAAAAAGACGGGGCAATATATCTGATTTGTCAAAATAGATCTATCTTTGCGTTAAATCTTGCTGTGTAAATGCAGCTTAATAGATCTTCCACTGTCTTCAATGTCATTAATAATCAGGAATATTGACAGGAAAATTAGAAAATCGCTGACTGCTCTTGTCTGGATAACTAGCAGCTTATACTGTATAAGCCTCTACAGATACATACTTCAATTCTTTAAGCACTCTTTGTTCTGTTTACTTGTACTGGGATTCTTTTATTTATTTTACACTTGACTATTTACTTTTTTAATTTGCATTATGTATTTAATATATATATTTTTTCATATATATAGCACGAGAAAGTGCATGTCCCTTTTGCAGTATTTCATTGCAGTATTTCATTTGCTAATGAAAAAGATGCTTTAGCCTCTCTCACAGACTGGGCCTTGAGGATGCTTGTCCTTATGTGCTGAACACTTTACACTGCTGTTTTATTTGTCTGACAGATTTGAGGTCTGGATTGGCCATTGGCCAACAGCCTTTATGGTCCTCACTGTAACTCATATATATGTTCCAGCTGTTGGGTCATGTATGCAGTGACACCAAGCATCCCTTGAATATCTGAAATATTTGAAACATGCTTGTTGAATGCGCCTGCAAGTCCAAACCTAGAAGGCAAGGATAAATAATGAAGGGAATGCTTAGCAGAAAATATACAGACCATAACAAATCACAGGATCAGTGTTTTAAAGGTTTTTTCTGTAAATGTTGTTGAATGATACTTAGATTTGTTGTTGTATACAATGACAGGGACATGTAACATGAGATGTCAGCTGTCATATTTTGCCATGAGATTTATAAGAACTTGTAGTTTAAGTTGCCAGGACAATGAGGAGCAAGTTGCAAATTATTTTTCCCACTTTGATCTTTTCTTTCTTTCCCTTCCTCTGTCTATCTAGCTTTTGCAAGGAGAACTGATCGTGCAACATTGCTTCCTCATGTTTCACCCATTTAATTATTCAGGAGGACCCCCAATGGCCGTATGTCACTGGCTCTGCCATGCTGACAGACCTGGTATTCGTCACCTTCTCAGTCTGTCTCCTGAAGACACTGCACTCTTTTTAGCATTTTCCCCCTCTCTTCCCCTTATCCTGTCAGCATTGTGGTTGGTAAGCAGTCTGAGTGGTCCATGTCTACTTGGTGGGAATGAAATGCCCCAGACCTCTAAAGTCCTCAAATCTGTCTAAATCTGTGTTAGTGAGCACTTCTCCTTTGCCAAGATAATCCATCCACCTCATAGGTGTGGCATATCAAGATTGCTGCTTAGACAGCATGATTATTGCACAAGTGTGCCTTAGTGTGGCCACAATAAAAGGCCACTCTAAAATGTGCAGTGTACAGTGTACAATGTACAGTTTTACTGTATTGAGGGTCCGGGGGGGTCCAAAAACCAGTCAGTATCTGGTGTGACCACCATTTGCCTCACGCAGTGCAACACATCTCCTTCGCATAGAGTTGATCAGGTTGTTGATTGTGGCCTGTGGAATGTTGGTCCACTCCTCTTCAATGGTTGTGCGAAGTTGTTGGATATTGGCAGTAACTGGAACACGCTGTCGTATACGCCAATCCAGAACATCCCAAACATGCTCAATGGGTGACATGTCCGGGGAGTATGCTGGCCATGCAATAACTGGGATGTTTTCAGCTTCCAGGAGTTGTTTACAGATCCTTGCAACATGGGGCCGTATATTATCATGCTGCAATATGAGGTGATGGTCATGGATGAATGGCACAGTAATGGGCCTCAGGATCTCGTCACGGTTTTCTCTGTGCATTCAAAATGCCATCAATTAAATGCACCTGTGTTTGTTGTCCATAACATATGCCTGCCCATCCCATAACCCCACCGCCACCATGGGCCACTCGATCCACAATGTTGACATCAGCAAAACGCTCACCCACACAACGTCATACACGCTGTCTGCCATCTGCCCTATACAGTGAAAACCGGGATTCATCCGTGAAGAGAACACCTCCAAAGTGCCAGATGCCATCGAATGTGAGCATTTGCCCACTCAAGTCGGTTACGACGACGAACTTGCAGTCAGGTCGAGACCCCGATGAGGATGATGAGCATGCAGATGAGCTTCTCTGAGACAGTTTCTGACAGTTTGTGCAGAAATTATTAGGTTATGCAAACCGATTGTTGCACCAGCTGTCCAGGTGGCTGGTCTCAGAAGATCTTGGAGTTGAAGATGCTGGATGTTGAGGTCCTGGGCTGGTGTGGTTACACGTGATCTGAGGTTGTGAGGCCGGTTGGATGTACTGCAAAATTCTCTGAAACGCCTTTGGAGACAGCTTATGGTAGAGAAATTAACATTCAATTCACGGGCAAATGCTCTGGTGGACATTCCTGCAGTCAGAATGCCAATCGCACGCTCCCTCAAAACTTGAGACATCTGTTGCATTGTGCTGTGTGATAAAACTGCACATTTTTAGAGTGGCCTTTTATTGTGGCCAGCCTAATGCCGAGTTTACACTGCACGATTTTAGCCGGATTTTTCACTCGCCGACAGGTTTTGAGAAATCGCCGACAAATGCCCGAAATCATAGGCAAATCGTTGCTCGTTCACGCGAGTGACAAACAGGCAGTGTGAATTATCAAAGACGCAATCTAAGGGAATCGCAGATGCGTTGCCGACGCACGTGTGAAATATTTGACATGCAAATATTTGGAGCTGTCGGCGATCACATCACGTGTGTTGAAATGAGTTCTACCTGAAAAACATCGCAATGACATACAGCCAATGAGCAGATGAAGATACAGGGGGAGAGGGAAGTTCGGGGCGGAGTTATATGAAACGTAGTTTCGGACCAGTGTTGCAAATAACGGATTGCCGCGGTTGTTTTTCATGTCTGCGGGTTGAAGCGACCCCAGTAACGTGATATTTAGGGCCTGGAATGTAATTTGTACCAGGAGAACCCCGCCAAAAAAAAAATTCGGCATAAGGCACACCTGTGCAATAATCATGATGTCTAATCAGCATATTGATATGCCACACCTGTGAGGTGGATGGATTATCTCGGCCAAGGAGAGAAGTGCTCACTAACCGATTTAGACAGATTTGTGAACAATATTGAGAGAAATAGGCCTTTTGTGTACATAGAAAAAGTCTTAGATCTTTGAGTTCAGCTCATGAAAAATGGGGGCAAAAACAAAAGTGTTGCGTTTATAATTTTGTTCAGTGTATATGTCACGGGACAGGGTGTTCCAGCGGACCAGGCGGATGATGAAGAGGATTGCAAAGGATATTGTAATGATATTTAATGAAATCCAGACAGGGTAGACATCAACATTCACAATAACCGACAAACTAGAACACAATAGACAGGAACTGATATAGGGCAGATAACGAGGTGCAGACAGGTGAGCACAATAAGGTGATGAGGACAGGAACAACCAAATAAGGACACAGAGGGAGAAACCACAATCAACAGTCCACAGGGGTGTGACAGATCGCCCCCCTACCGGAAGGCGCGACCTCGCGCCATGGCGATGGAGGGAGGGACGGAGGGGGACTTAGGAGGAGGACAAAGGAGTGGATGTGGGATGGTGACAGGGGAAGGCAAAGGGCAGGCAGGCAGACCAGACAGGTGGAGGCTCTGGCGGAGGACGGACACCCGGGAGGAGGACGGCAAACAGAGTCCAGGGTGGAGACGAAGGAGGAAGGCGCAGAGGGAGGAGACAGGAGGGACCCGGAGTAGGAGGAGCTCAGCAGGACCCAGGCCAGAGCCATAACAGCGGCCGATGGTGGAGCCGACGGTGGGAGGAGCCATGGAGGGGGGGATGGCTGCCGACTCCAGGGGGCCAACCACCGGCGGCGGAGCAGGTGGAGGAGGAGCCTGAGGCGAAGACGGAGAGCCAACGAGCCAGGGGGATGCCGAGGATCCGGGGGGCCAGGGGGGAGCCGAGGGCTCTGGCGACCAAGGAGGCGATCCAGAGATCCGTGGCGGAGCGACTGAGGACCAAGGTGGAGCTGGCGGGAGGAAGGAGGAAGGAGGCCCAATGGAGCCGGTGGGACAGAGCGACGAGGTGAAGCCAGAGGAGTGGAGTCCAGAGGCGTTGGCGGGTCGACGCCCGACCAAGGCGGCGCCGGAGGGACGAGGGAGCCCGGTGGAGCCAATGGACTGACGGGCCATGGTGGAGGCGAGGGAGCTAGGAGCCGAGGTGGAGCCACTGGGTCTACGGGCAGAGGCGGAGTCCATTATCGAGGAGCGGGCACTGGAGCGAGCTCTTGGGCGGAGCCCTCATGGCGGAACTGGGATCAGAGAGATCTTCCCGGGGTCCTAAACGAGGAATAGAGGGCCTTCCCCGGGCAAACGAGGGATCAGGAGTCCTTCCTGGGCTGAATTGGGGATCGGGAGCCCTTCCCGGGCTAAACGAGGAATCAGGAGCCCATCCCGGGCTAAACGAGGAATCAGGAGCCCTTCCCAGGATGAATTGGGGATCAGGAGCCCTTCCCAGGCTAAACGAAACATCAGGAGCCCTTACTGGGCTGGACTGGGGATCAGGAGCCCTCCCGGGGATGGACTAGGGATCAGGAGCCCTTCCTGGGCTTGACTGGGGATCAGGAGCTCTTCCTGGGCTGGACTGGGGATCAGGTGCCCTTCCTGGGCTGGACTGGGGATCGGGAGCCCTTCCCGGGCTGGACAGGGGATCGAGAGGACCTTACCGGGCGAAATGGGGATCGGTGAGCCCTTTCCCGGGCATGAAACTGGGGATCGTGTGTTGAGACCTTATGGGATAGTTCTAAACGAGGAATCAGGACGACCTTCCCAGGATGATTGGGACTCAGGGGAGCCCTTCCCAGTGCTGCATGGGGATCAGGAGCCCTTCACAGGCTGGAATTGCGGGATCGGGAGGAATTTCCGAGGCTAGACAGGGGATCGGGAGACATTCCGCAGGCTCGACAGGGGTCGGGAGCCATCCGAGGCTCAACTGAGCGATGCCGAGGTTATCCTCCTCGTTTTCTGGCCAATTATGTCCCGCCATACTAAGCTAACCTCAGAAATGCCATGCAGGCGGGCAGGGCGCATCTTTTCCACCCACGCTCACCCTGTCCACGGCTTGCTCCATCGTGGTGGGCACTGTCACTGGCTCTCGCACCTGGTCTGACGGGTTTGGGCTCACCATCCGAGGCGATCTGCAGAATCAGTCGTGGCGGGAAAGGGTCTCCGTCACGGTGGGCTCAGGCTGATGCTCCGTACCACAGGGAGATGGTGGGCTGGGCTCTGGGTCCGAAGTGGATCCGGCGAGATCATCCACGGGGCCGATGGTGAGTGGTGACCCGTTTCTCGCCACAGTCCACTCCCCGAAGGCGCAAATTCCCTACCGAGAACCCATCTTCGCTTTTTTTTTTTTTTTTGTTGCTTGTCTGTTTTTTGTTGTTGGTTTGTTTTTTTTTTTTTTTTTTTTTTTTCTTAGGACGACAGCGCTCTGCACTCGGTGTTCAGACTTGCCTCATAGAAAGTGCAGAGCATGTTGTCCGGATAGCTGGTGAAGTTAGCGACCATCAGGAACAGTCTGGTATGGTCCTCGAGAGTCCTGCCCTCCTGCTCCAGCAGGAGAAGGAGGAATTCGGGGCGAGTGAAGGGATCCATGGGGTAAACACAATGGAAAGAAAAACACTGAGGAAAAAACGGAAAACAAACGGAGGGGAGAACAAGGAAGTTAAACTGTTTTGAAGTCGGTTATTCTGTCACGGGAGGGTGTTCCAGAGACCAGGCAGGACGACGAAGATGACGATAAAAGGATATTTAATGATAGGCCAAAAAACCCAGCAATCCAGACAGGGTACACATCAAATACAGCGGGTAACATTCACAATAACCGACCAACTACACTACAAGAGACAGGAACTGATATAGGGCGGATAACGAGGGGCAGACAGGTGAGCACAATGAGGTGATTAACTAATAACGAGAACAGGAACAACCAAATAAGGACACAGAGGGAGAAACCACAATCAACAGTCCACAGGGGTGTGACAGTATATAATCAGATATGTATAGGTGACATTGTTGGGCAAAAAAAGGCTTGATAAACTTTGCTTAAATTTTAATGAAAAATTACTGACTTTGAATTTAAATTCATTTTAAGTCAGCTTTAACTTTTTTCATTCAAATCAATTTCACAATTGGAAAAGGCATTCTCAATTTATAATGACACAACTTATAATTTATTATAATTAATTTATATCATAGTTTACAAAACGTGTAGTGTTATGAAGAATATGCATCTAATTCATTGTATGTATGGATCTGAGGCATACAGTTTGCTATTCATTTTGGGATTAAAAACACTACTGAGTACTGCAGTACTGAGGTTGCAGGCATGATACATGTTAGATTATGATTAAGAGCCTCCTTTAGAAACATGTAGTTAACAGGAGGACGAGACAAGCAGAAATAACACATTCTCGTTCATCTTTTTAGTGGGAGGATGAAAAGACAGTAGAGCAAAGCTTTGTTGGATTCTCTCATTGGCAGGAAGAGGATCTGACACATTTCCCCCCTGCAGCACTGAAAAAAGGAAAGTCAAAAAAAAGGAAAAGACAGAGAGTGTGTCTGCACCAAGCAAAGTTGAAAATGAACCTACGCAATACACACTCTATTTTTGAAGAATCTATTTTCACCCAGGTGGATATAAATTTGGTGGTGACTCGGATCCAGGAATAGTTTAATGGTGTGTATTTCAAGCAAAGGGGAGGGAGTTGGGAATAGCTGGCATATTTGCTTTTAGTTTTAAATGAGTGTGTTCGGAGGAATGCGTGACTGTGAATCACACACCTCCCTCCCTGTTTGCTGACCTGATGTCACTAACATCTAAAAGCTAAATTCAAACTCTATGATTTTTTTTTTCTAATCTTGGAAGATTTTAGATTATCCCTCTTCAAGCTGCCAATTATTGAGTCTCTATGGGCACAAGTTTTCTGTACAATGCATAAGCATGAGCACATATTTGTGTATACCTGCAGATTTTTTTTTAAAGTTATAGATATTAGTTTAATTAATTCAGCTCCATTGTGAAAATTATATCTACTCTTCATATTCATTGTTTAGGTCAGGCTTAATTTCATAATATTGAATAGCACTTATGTCTTGGTTTAACATGGAATCCCTTCACATATTTTTTTATACCGTTCTGCAGCATTTTTCCCTTATTGAGAGTATGAAGAGACTCTATTCATCTCCCTGCATGTATATAAATGTTCGTCGGGCTGCCATCAGAGGCGATGTGTGGCTGCATTAGAGGATGGAGCAGACCGAATGCAGCAGATAGCTCTCTACTCCTCTGCCTTTATTTGAGCTGCTGCTGACTTTGTGAATGAACCTACGCTCCTCCCATTTTTCAGGTGCTGTGCTCCTATTGGCTGAGAGATCTCTGCAAGCAAACTGCAACATCACAGCACTCCAAGTTCCATTAATGGCTAGCTCTCTCATTCTCATCCTCGCTCTCTTTTGCTCTCAGCCCGTTCATCATCTCTTCGTCTGCTTCTCTCTGTCTTTCCAATTCTCTTTCTTATTCTCGGTATAGCCTTTATTATCCATCTGTAATTCTCATAATGTCTTTGTTTTCTCCCTCTCCGTCTCTCCATCACTCTGTAACCATGTCATGGGGGTGGGAGAAAAAAGTAGGGAGGGAAAGGGAAGAACAGGCCTCGACAAAGAAGTCTGCACCACATACAACATTCAAATGGACTGCTGACATCAGCACATCAATAATTAAAAGGTTTTATTCATAGCCTGTAAGGGAGAAAAATCAATTGACGAATCACATATTCACTTTTTCATCATGTAACGAATCAGCTCATGGCAATATGAATAGTTAATTATAACTAGTTATAATTAATTATAAATATTTAGATCCGCTGTAGATATTTAACTGACCACTCAGAGTCAACTGTCTTGTCAATTTTGACGCCTGTTTCACACATACTCCCGTCTGACAGTGCGTGTGCGGTCCGAGTGGCGTTACGTATGCGGTGCAGAAGCAGCACGGACTAATTTTGCTTTCGCACAGGATGCGTTTGCAGTGCGCTCCTGATCCGCGGCTGTTTACCACAAACACAGCATTTTTCCATTATTTTGATTTCAAATCCAAATGTAGTTAGCCTATACTGAAAGTGCTTTTTTCATCATTGTGATCCTCTTTTATCACAGTAGTTACACAATCTTTCAGACATATTCACGTTTAAACTCAATAAATATAAACAGAGTATTAAATGCATTGGTTTAGATTTGTATATTAAGTTTCTCAAGCAAGTGGAAACATTTGAATACAGCATATAGCTTTCTTGTGTTAGGTTATCACAAATATTTTAAATTAAAACTTACCACTGACAGAAACCGTCAGCTCTCATGCCTTTTACATTTAAATCTTTATTACCCAACAGTCCAGCAGGGGTCTTTAATAACCTTGTTTTTCTACCTCACAAGAAAGGCATCTGTTGCCTTGTATATCTAAAAGGACACTTTATGTTTTAAACCTAGCCAAAAAGCCCGTGAAACACAGTAGACTTTAATTATATGCGTTTATGGTGTAATTACTAAATTTCTGTGTCAATCCATGTTAATTTTTACAGTGAAAAATGCGCTGTCACTTTAATTTAGCGCGTGCAGCACAGCAAAAATAGACTCGGTGCGAAAACGATCGCTGCACTGCTGCAGACGCGCCACACCTGGAACGCACTGACGGACCGCAACCATGTGCAGTGTGAAAGCTCTAATCTGTTAACATGGGTGCGTAAAAAAAAACCGCAACGCACACGCACTGCAGACGGAGTATGTGTGAAACAGGCGTAAGAATGTTAATTTCCTGGTTAAGGGAAATAACTTCTTACTGTACAATTCTACAAAAGCTTGTAGAATAAATCTGCATGATTAAGTGACTCCAATTATGAGCAAACAATGAACAACGTCCAAGTGTGATGCAAGTAAGATTTTATTAATACAACAATAAACACTTAAACTAGTCTAACATAAACACTTAAACTGGTCTAACACACAAATACACACACATAAAACTGTCTAACCACACTACATAACACATAAAATGGTCTTATAACACACACACACACAAAAAAACAGTTTGTATAGGAAAGGGTTAAAACGGAACCCTTTAAAGAGAAGAGAAGTAAGAACATTTTTGAAGTTATTGAACCATTTGCATATTAAGCAGATTTACAGCCTGAAGGAAACATAAGATTCTTAGTTCAAACACACCTTCGTAAAAAAGTGTAACTGATACTTAATGCATAAATTAAAACGACTAAGTTTGATACTTGCAAGTCTCATCTGTCTGAAAGAAAAGCTTGATACAATCTGAAAGTCCCAGTGATCTTTGCTGATGTTGGTTGATGAAAAAGAACCAGTTTTGCGTCAGAGAATCTTGGTGAATGGTAATTCAAGGCCGAAGGCCTGGCACAAAAACTGGATGTTCTGGAGCGTTGGAGCTCACATCTTATAAAAACCTAACAGAACCACCGACCCTGGGAGGGTCCCTGGTGTGGGCCTTTAAGTTCGGAGAAGAGTCACGCCTCTCAAGGCAGGCCTGTCCAATGAGAAAGGAAGGAATTCCAAGCGGGAGGTTGCAATTGCTGGAGGGTTTACGACCCTTTGTATCTAAGCATGGTAATTTGCAAATGGATTTGAATCGAAATTACTAAAAGTTCTCAGGTCCCTAATATATATTGCCTATGTACCATTATATAATATACACGCTTGTTTCGATCTTAAGAAGGCGAATTCATAGATACTAAGTAAGGTAGGATTACATATAGTGAAAGGATGACAGGAATGGGTTCCATCATAAGCATGCATAAAATAGTCTAAAAATAGACATTTTGGCACCCAGTATGTTTATTGGGTGAGGGGTCTGTGAATGTTTGTTAATCTAATGAATAATTGATTTGTTAAATCAAATGAAAAATGTGTGTCTGATTGGTCCAGACGCTACAAATATCCCCCCTTTCGAAACGTTGTTGTCCATCCAATAGACAAAAGCGAGCGACGTCAAAGGTGCAGAACAATCGAACACACACCTGACACTCACGGCTGGGAGCCAGTGGCGGCTCTTTGGCTGTTGGTGCTTCCAGGAGTGGTTGTGGTGCCATGGTGGATGCTGTCAGGTGGTGTGCTGTGGTGATGTAGGCTGTAGTAAGGTGTGGGTCCTCGAGCTTATGCAGCAGGTGTCGAGGCTGTGTCACCTGTCATCCCTCGCAGGTTCGGACTCTTGGCTGAGGGGGTCTGGGCCTGATAATAGACTTCATAAACCTAGGGTTAGACTGTTAGCTAAACTAGCAGGGACACACCAAATACCTCGTCAAAAAAAAGAAAAAAAGAAAAGGAAACAATGGGAATTGTTCCTAGTTCTATCTTGGCCTACATTGTGTTGAACAGTAGATGCCCTTCAATGTATTAGGTCTGGCACTGAAGAGTGAGGAGAAAGTAGAGAGGAAACGGGGATTAGGCTACTAAGAACCTGTATAACTCGTTAAGGAAACAACAGTTGCTAGAACTACTGTAATCCTATACAAAACGCGAAGATGGTGATGGTAAAATAACTAAAATAAGGTAAAAGTAGAACAAAACCAACAAAAGGGGTCCTAATAGCTGTAGGAAATTATAAAGGGAAAGTATATTAAAAAAAATATAAAAAATAAAAAATAATTTAATTTGAATGAATCAAAATGAAATACAATGATACGTAACACATAATAAGGTCTTAAATTAGTGAAATGAGGAGTTTGCTCTGCTGAGTGAAGATGCAGGAGTAGGGTGTCTCTCCCACTGCGTTTCTTTTTGCAGCCTATAAGAGTCCCTGAGTCCTCTTCGGACCATGTCAAGCTTGTCTTGAGCGTTGTTCAGCTGCTGGATCAGAGTCTCTTGAAGTCTATCAATTTCCTTCTGTAACTCCATTCTGCTGGGGTCCTTGTGGGATACAGCCGTGATCTGTTGCTTGAGATCATTTACCTCCTGTTTCAGACCCATGAGGTTGTGGGCCAGGAAGATGATGACCTTGGTGAGCTTTTTGTAGCCATAACTCTCGCTTGAGTCATGAGTCTGCGGTACTCTTCCCTCAGTGTCCATTTGCTTTCGGCTCAGTAGGTGGTCGTCGGCCCTGGGTAGGGGGTGTTCCTCACAACGCCTGGCCAGTCCTCTTTGGTCTGCATTCTGGGCAGTTAGTTTGAGCATGTGCAACATTTTGGCAAACTTGTGTTGAGAGTAAGGGCTAGAGACTACTGCAAGATCAAAACAGAGTGTGAATGCTAACATAGTTTTGGGTCAGCATATGTTTGCTGAAAAGGGGAAGGAGAAAAGGGAAAAGGAGAAGGAAAAGGAGAGCATTTCTATTCAGATTATGCTTATTATTTGGTGCTCAGGACGATAGTTATGCCCTAGTGTTTGTCTAGATGACTTGTGTAACAGGGTCATAAAATTTAGGGCATAACAGGAAGGATACAGCTAAGATAGTTAAATTCCCTGAGACGAATTGAAGATTGAGAAACATAGAAAAAGAAGAAAAAGAAGGAAAAGAAAGGGGGGAGGAAGGAATCCCCCCCCCCCAGAAACCAAGGATTAGGTTAAATTCAAATTACTTCACACTGGACACACGCATGCTGTATTTAAGAGCTTCAATTAAAGTGTGTTAACCCCTAATTGTTAAAGCTAGTTGGTAGCTTAGCCTAAGATGAAACTTTGCTAAGTCATGCTAGCTTAGCCGCTTAAGGTGGTTTGTTTACAACATGGCATGTTGTGCAATGTGAAGTTAGCGCTTCCTGTGACAAGTTGTTGTCACGGTAACCAATGCATGCCAGTGCAATTCGAGCAGTTTAGTGTCTGCCTATTCCAAAAGAAGTGGCCCACAGTTTTAAAATGTGGTGCCTTCAAGACTTGTTCCATTAAATAAGCACTTCTGTGAGTGCTTCTCTAATGTAACAATAAACTTCTTGCACTTGTTTACCGAATTACAAAACGGGTTTACTGTAAGTTAAAACCGGTTTAAACATATATGTAGTCATGTGTGCCTCACACATGAAACTAAAGTACAGTATTACACCTTTAATTTCACTCAGCGAGTGAAACACAGTAATGACCACCAGGTTGCTAGGCTTGTATATATGTAGTCAAAGTGTAGATGAATTGCTTCACTCTAATTATAATCTCTAAGGCCCTTATGCTGTAGAAAGAGGAGCAACACTCAAATCTACCTTGATATAACTGTACTGAGATTTCTTCTTCAAAAGAAACAATTTAAACAATACTGCAATTTTGTGATTTCTTCACTAAAACAGATTAATACATTATGGTACAGTTTGGACATGCAGCTGAGCTGAGATTCAGACTTACGCTATGTCAAGACAGATTTATGCTTTAACCCTCTGGGGTCGGGGTGTTTGGGCCCTGGAGAAGTTGACATGCCCTGATATTTGTGCTTTTTTCAGTTGCTAATAAAATTTTAATGGCTAAGTTTAGTAGCACCATAATCTGCACAAACTGGGCTACAATAATATTGTGAGCAGCATGTATGTACATGATTGTGTTTTTGATAAAGCAACGTTTATGCGTGGTTAGTGAAAAAAACATTTTTTAAGTCACTGAAATAAGGCCAAAAAACACATACAGAATATTTGTTCACAATACTTTTGAGAACTGATCTTGAAGTCTAGATTTTTTGCTTCAGAATGATGTGAAAATCATCTGTTTACTCACTCACAGAAAACAATAAATTGATTTAAATTTTCTAAGACACTTTGTGTAGAAAAGGAATATGCGAGGGGGCGTGAATGGTCATGTATACTGATGTGATTCACACCTGAGAAGACAAAGGCCTGCATAATGAGCTGCATAATGAGCTGTCAGGTGAGTCACTGAGAGGGAATTGCTACAAGAAATAATGAGGAAAAAGAAATGTATCTATTTTTTTGTTTGTAGTTTATTTAGAATATATATAACTATCACATAATTTTGGGAGTGTGTGCATCACATGGTCTTAGCTGTGGTCCAGGCTCTTGTGCGGGGCAGGAATCTCATAGCCTGTGGAACATGTCAACATCAGTCTCTGTATTCCATGACCGAGTGGGCTGCTTTGCTTTGGCTCTCTTTGCAACAGGTTCTTTTGCACTGTTATTCTCACATCTGAAATAAAAAAGCCAGCATGCTGTTTACACAAACTACATTATTAACATTATTATGATGTTCACTGATACTAGTACTAATTTATTAAACAAAGAACACAATTACAATAGCAAACATATTTTACCACGAGACAAATCAAATGAAACACACCCACCCCCCCCCCCCCCCCCCTTAACATCTAGAAAATAGTGAATGCACACTTACTCTAAAATTCTGAATGGAGTTGAAAACTGAACGAGTGCCCCCTTCCTATGAGAGATGCAGGTGAAGGCAAGAGTGGTGTATTCCCCACAGTACCTTAGTATAGTATGCATACTTCATGAGAAAACAATGCCAATTCTTACATTTTAACACTATCAACCACAAATAATATTACCACATATTTTAATATAAATACAATTACTATACTGTGCACTTACTAGGATTTTCCAGCAAACTCAAAACTGAACGACGTGCGTGTGCCTTTCTTGTGCAAGATGCCGGTGATGCAGCCACAGTCCTAAACGAAAATTAAAACAGTTTCAAACATTTCAGCGTCATTACTCCATAAGGCACGGGAATAACACATTCAAAATATTTACACCAGAGCAGATATTCATGAACAGAAGCTTAGTTACATTCATAAACACAAGCATGCTTTGTATGTAGGCCTATACAATCCAAAAACTATAACTATAAACATATATGGCTATATTCGTGAACAGAGAATATCCTATCACAGTAAAGTTTTGACTAATCCTTCTTACTGACATTAGGCTAGTAACATTATAACTCATATTACTTTTATATCATATTTCTGTCTGCTATAGAACATAAAAAAACATCCTGGCATCGTGACATTTAGATGCTGTGAATGAAACTTCATAATGTTTCACTTGATTATACATTTAGTCAGGAATTATAGTTTGGAGAAAGTCTAACTAGTAAAATGTGTACAAGTTATGTGAAAACTAATACAAGTAGGTTAATAAAAAAGACTTATGTTTTTTCCTGAGGTAATCCAAAGCTTCTTGAGGTGAATTCTGTCTTATTCCTCTCAGCGCGACGCGAACAGTAAAGCTTGAGGTCTTGCTGCTTTGTTTGCTGTGATGTGGGCATTTACGTGCGGTGTGCTTCACGTGGATGATTATAATATCAATAGCGCCCAGCGCGTGGGCGTGGTCGCATTAGATATAATGAAGAGAGACGTGAAAAACTGGACATCGCGTTTGGTTTCATATGGATTACTTTATCAAAGAATATTTGCTTTCGATAAGACTTGCCTAGTTTTAAAAAGTAGTCATGTCAAGCTTTCTATAGATATATCTCTCATGTCTCTTTGTTGAGTATTTGCTGAGTTAGTTCATTTTAATGACGCGTTTCTAAATAAAGATTACGCAGACCAAGGCGGCAGACAGCACACCCCGGTTGTTTTCTTTATTTTATAAATGCACAAAGTTCTGTTGTAATTATGTTTGTATACAAATAAAAGTAGACCCTTTACATATTCGATTGATGTATTGCTCTTACCTGTAAGATCAAAACTGAAAGTGTAATTTAAGTTATTTTCGGTGTTATCAGGAGAAGATGCCACAAAACGCGTATCCGCGTTAATCGACCTCAGAGGGTTAATACTGAAATTAGGGTTCCTTTGCTAAAAACCAGATTAACCTTACACTGATACCATTAAGCATGAAATCCATAAAGACTCTTCCAATCATAATAGTGGTACCAATTCAAACCCCCACTTTATCTGCATCTAAACAAGCCAGCAAATAGGGACACAACGGCGCATCTCAAGTCACGCCCTATTTTAAAATAGACTATCACGCACACACTTTTAGGTTGACAGTGTTTAAACTCATAACTTTCGTTTTATCATGCCCGCATTCTCCACCAAAATCTGTAACGAATCAGCTCATGGGAAATATGAATAATTAACCATAACTAGTTATAATTAATTATAAATATTTAGATCCGCTGTAGATATTAGCTGACCTCTCAGGGTCAACTGTATTGTCAATTCCAAGAACGTTAATTTCATGGTTAAGGGAAATAACTTCCTTACTATACAATTCTACAAAAGCTTATAGCATAAATCTGCACGATTAAGTGACTCCAATTATGAGCAAACAATGAACAACATCAATAGTGTGATACAAGTAAGACTTTATTAAATACATAACACTTAAACTAGTCTAACATACTACATAAACACATAAACTGGTCTAACACACACACATACAACACATAAACTGGTCCTACACACAATACATAAACACATTAAACTGGTTCTAACAAACACACACACACACACACGCATACTTTTTGTATAGGAAAGGGTTAAAGCTTAACCTTTTAAAGAGAAGAGAAATAAGAACATGAAGTTGTTGAATGATTTGCATATTCAGCAGATTTACACATGAGGGAAAACATCAGATTCGTAGTTCAAACAAACCTTTGTAAAAAGGTGCAAATGATACCTTATGTATCAATTAATAAGACTAAGTTTGAGACTTAGCGAGTCTCGGCGGTCTGAAAAAGATTCCTGATGCAAATCTTAAGGCCCAAGATCTTGCTGAAGTTGGTTGATGAAAGAACTAGTTTGAGTCAGAGAAGAATCCTTGTTGAATGGGAGAAGACCAAGGCCGGAAGGCTGGCACAAAAACGTCTCGGTTACGTATGGTAACCTTAGTTCCTTGAAGGAGGGAACGGAGACGTTATGTCAGTGGTGATTGACGAATTGGGATCTCGCCCGAGAGGCCAATCACCTTCGAGTGTTAACTAAACAAGCCAATAACAGTTGGCATGCATGTTTCGCCATGCGCACCCCGCCCCGCAGCGCGGGTATAAAAGGAGAGCTTCGCGCCGTTTGCAAAGCCTCAGTTTTTTTTCGCGCTGAGGAGCCGGGCCGGTGACCCGGCCGCTCAGCGGTGTTACAGCAACTGTGGCGACGGAACGTAAAGTCTCCGTTCCCTTCTTCCGGGAACGAGGGTTACACACCCCGCACTACACCCTCCAGCCAAGTTTCCCGTTCAGTCAGTCTTGTTCTAAGTTATTCAGTCATGACTGACCGACCTTTGCCCACAAGCATCCGTATGGAATACTCCACTATTGCTGACCCCCTCCAGTGCCCTGCGGAAGCCGGCAGGTCCCCCCACACCAGCTGGGGCGGAAGATAGGACAGCGGCTAGGCAGAGGTATCCGCCACTGCTGTTCCATACAGTGGTACATTGGATAACACTGGGAAAGCGTACCCAGTTGGGTCGCTACGGAAGCCACATCCCGCACATTGTGGAATTACACATATGGACTGGCCCATGGCAGTACTACATATGGAAGTCTCTGTGGTGGACTCAACCCGCCTGGGGTGAGATCAATACACAGCAGAGATGGCAGTGAACGACAGGGAAAGACATGGGCTTACCGTGAGGGGAGCCGTACCATGGAAGAATACACATGTGGGATCACCCGAAGGGGTAATCACTACACACGGGCACCTAGCCCAGCACAAGGGCTGACCTTGGGCATGCACACGAGTGCTGAGCCTGGCATCTGGCGCTAGAAGATGCCACTCCTCTCGTAGAGTGAGCTCTCACTCCGAGGGGGCATGGTAAACGTTGGGCCTGGTATGCCAAGACTATAGCCTCCACTAACCAGTGGGCAAGTCTTTGGTTGGAGACAGCCTTTCCCTTCTGCTGAACTCCAAAGCAGACAAAGAGCTGGTCTAAGGACCTGAAGCTCTGCGTGTGGCCCACATAAATGCACAGAGCAGAGCAAAGTCTGGGTCTGCCTCCTCCCGGGGCAGCACTTGAAAGTTCACCACCTGATCCCTAAAAGGAGTGGTGGGAACTTTGGGCACATAACCGGGCCGGGGTCTCAGGACAACGTGAGAGTCTGTCGGTCTGAATTCTAGGCTTACGATATATCGAAGATGCGAGAAGGGGGGGGGGAAAAATGCCTGCAGGTCCCTTACCCTCTTGACCGAGGCCAATGCGGTTAGGAGCACTGTCTTCAACGACAGAAACTTATGCTCTACTGACTGCAGAGGCTCGAAGTGCTCCTCCTTCAGGGCCATGAGGACCTAGGGGAGATCCCAAGAGGGTAACAGGGGAGGGCGCGGAGGATTCTGCCTTCTTGCCCCTCTGAGAAACCTGATGACTAAGTCGTGCTTCCCCAGAGACTTACCGTCCACTGCCTCGTGATGTGCGGCAATGGCAGCAACATACACCTTAAGGGTGGAGGGAAACAGCCTTCGCTCCAACCCATCCTGCAAGAAAGAAAGCACGACTGCGATCGGGCATCTTCGGGGGTCTTCCCGGCGGGAAGAGCACAAATCGACGAACAGGTTCCACTTCAGCATGCAAGCGTGTCTAGTAGACAGGGCCCTGGCTGAAGTGATGGCGTTTACTACCGCTAGAGGTAGCCCACCTAGAACCTCCGCGTCCCGTCCAGGGACCACAAGTGGAGATTCCACACGTCTGGACGCGGGTGCCAGAGGGTGCCCCCTCTCTGAGAAAGAAGATCCCTCCTCAGAGGAATTCGCCAAGGAGGGGATGTCGCGAGGAGCATCAGTTCGGGGAAACAAGTCCGACTGGGCCAGTATTGCGCTACCAAGAGGACCTGCTCCTCGACCTCCCCCTTGCACAGTGTCTGTGCGAGAAGGTTCACTGGGGGAAACGCATATTTGCGTAGGACCCGAGGTCAGCTGCACGCCAGTGCGTCCGTGCCAAGGGGTCCCTCGGCCAGGGAGTAAAACAACTTGCAATGGGACGTGTCTGGGGAGGCAAGCAGGTCTACCTGAGCATCCCCAAAGCGCTTCCAAATCAGCTGGACTGTCTCGGTGTGGAGTCGCCATTCTCCCGGAAGGGGCAGGGCTGGCGTGAGAGCTCGTCGGCTGCACGGTTGAGCACGCCAGGGATGTGAATGGCCCGAAGCGACCTCAAATGCTTCTGACTCCAGAGGAGGAGATGGCGGGAGAGTTGCGACACGCGACGGGAGCGTAGACCGCCCTGGTGGTTGATGTACGCAACGGTCGCAGTGTTGTCCGTACGGACCAGTACGTGCTTGTCGTGTAACAGCGATTTGAAGAGGCGCAGAGCCAGCCATACTGCTTGCAACACGAGGCAGTTGATATGCCACTGCAGTCGGGGGCCCCCGACCGGAGCCCCGCAGCTGCATTCCCATTGCAAATGGCACCCCAGCCCCTGGCAGAGGCAACTGTTGACACAACAACATGCCTGGATACATGCCCAAGGGACACCCCTGTCCAAAGAAAGGCAAGATCTATCCACGGGCTGAGGGTCTGACGGCAGAACGGGGTAACAGAAACCCGGTAAGTGCCATGTCGCCATGCCCATCTCGGGACCCGGTCGTGAAGCCAACGCTGAAGCGGTCTCATATGAAGAAACCCGAGCAGCGTGACAGCAGCTGCGGATGCCATATACCCCAGGAGCCTCTGAAAAAGTATCAGTGGAACCGCTGTCGCACTGGAAGGGAACACGGCAAGTGCAGCATCGATACGCACGCTCTACTGAGAGACCGTGCTGAGAGTTTGACAGAGTCCAGGCTCCGATGAGGAGAGAAAAGAGATCCTCTGCACGGGGGGGGGAGTTTGCTCTTTTCCCAGTTGACCCGAATCCCCAATCGGCTGAGGTGACTGAGCATCATATCCCTGTGTTCGCACAACTGCGTTCGGGACTGGGCCAGTATGAGCCAGTCTTCGAGGTAGTTGAGAACGCGAATGCCCTCTTCCCTCAATGGAACGAGGGCTGCCGCCACGACCTTGGTGAAGACACGAGGCGAAAGGGATAGCCCGAAGGGGAAGACCTTGTACTGATACGCTCACCCTTCGAACGCAAAGCAGAGAAACGGTCTGTATCGAGGGAGAATCGAGACACGAAAGTACGCGTCCTTGAGGTCGACCACTGCAAACCAATCGAAAGGACGGACGAATTGAAAGATGCGTTTCTGCGTCAACAACCTGAACGGGAGCTTGTGAAGGGCCCGGCTCAGCACGCGCAGGTCCAGGATTGGTCATAACACACCGCCTTTCTTGGGTACGATAAACTATGGGCTGTAGAAGCCCGACCTCATCCCGGCTGGAGNGTAAGCGTGTCTAGTAGACGGTGCTCTCGCTGAAGTGATGGTGTCAACTACTTCTTGGGGTAGGTCACCTAGAACCTCCGAGTCCCGTCCAGGGACTATAAGTGGAGATTCCACAAGTCTGGAATCGGGTGCCAGAGGGTGCCCCCTCTCTTAGAAAGGAGATCCCCCCTCAGAGGAATTCGCCAAGGAGGGGCTGTCGCGAGGAGCATTAGTTCGGGGAACCAGGTCTGAGTGGGCAAATATGGCGCCACTAGCAAGACTCGCTCCTCGTCCTCCCGGTTTTTGCACAGTGTCTGTGCGAGAAGGCTCTCTGGGGGAAACGCATATTTGCGTAGGACCCGAGGTCAGCTGCACGCCAGTGCGTCCGTGCCAAGGGGTCCGTCGGCCAGGGAGTAAAACAACTGGCAAATGGACGTGTCTGGGGAGGCAAACAGGTATACCTGAGTGTCCCCAAAGGGCCTCCAATTCAGCTGGACTGTCTCGGGGTGGAGTAGCCATTCTCCCGGAAGGGCGGGCTGACGTGAGAGCTCGTCAGCTGCACGGTTGAGCTCGCCTGGGATGTCAATGGCGCAAAGCGACCTCAGATGCTTCTAACTCCAGAGGAGGAGATGGCGGGCGAGTTGCTACATGCGACGTTAGCGTAGACCGCCCTGGTGGTTGATACGCAACGGTCCGCAGGTGTTGTCCGTACGGACCAGTACGTTTGCTTTGTCGTGTAGCAGTGATTTGAAGCGGCACAGAGCCAGCCATACTGCCTGCAACTAGAGGCAGTTGATATGCCACTGCAGCCAGGGCCCCGACCAGAGCCCCGCAGCTGCAATCCCATTCCACATGGCACCCCAGCCCCTGGCAGAGGCATCTTTTGATACAACAACATGCCGGGATACTTGCCCAAGGGACACCCCTGTCCGAAGAAAGGTAAGATCTGCCCACGGGCTGAAGGTCTGATGATAGAACGGGGTGACAGAAACCCGGTAATTGCCGTGTCGCCATGCCCATCTCGGGTCCCGGTCGTGAAGCCAACGCTGAAGCTGTCTCATATGAATCAATCCGAGCGGCGTGACTGTGGCTGCGGATGCCATATGCCCCAGGATCCTCTGAAATTGTTTCAGTGGAACCGTTGTCTTGCACTGGAAGGACCCCAGGCATTTCAGCATCGACTGCGCACGCTCTACTGTGAGACGTGCCGAGAGGTTGACCGAGTCGAGCTCCATTCCGAGAAAAGAGATCCTCTGCATTGGCATGAGTTTGTTCTTTTCCCAGTTGACCCGAAGCCCCATTCGGCTGAGGTGACTGAGCACCATATCTCTGTGTTCGTACAACTGCGCTCGGGACTGGGCCAGTCGTCGAGGTAATTGAGAACGCGAATGCCCGCTTCCCTCAATGGAACGAGGGCTGCCTCCACGACCTTAGTGAAGACACGAGGCGACAGGGATAGACCGAAGGGGAGGACCTTGTACTGATAAGCTCGCCCTTCGAACGCAAAGCGGAGAACGGTCTGTGTCGAGGGAGAATCGAGACGTGAAAGTACGCGTCCTTGAGGTCGACCGGTGCGAACCAATCGAAAGGACGGACGCCTTGAAAGATGCGTTTCTGCGTCAACATCCTGAACGTGAGCTTGTGAAGGGCCCGGTTCAGTATGCGCAGGTCCAGGATCGGTCGTAACTCACCGCCTTTCTTGGGTACTATGAAGTAAGGGCTGTAAAACCCTGACCTCATATCGCGGTGATTGAAATCGCGTAGCCGAGTCGATTGTCTCATGAGCCAGCGGGACGCCCTGGGGAGCGCTAACCAGGCCCCAAGCGACCGAACTAGCGGGACTAGGGAGTCCACCGACGTACCCGCAGTGGGGCAGGGAAGTGGAACACAGGGACCCAACCCGTGAGGCCGCGCGTCCCAGGGTGGGGCCTGAGTGCGCAGCGCGCGACTTACCTTGCTCCACTGCTGGGCAGGGGGCTCGTAAGGAGGCATAGCGTCCTTGAACCGAACCCTGCTGACCCTTGGCGAAGTGAGAGGGGGCCGCCGTGTGGTACTGGTCTCTTTCAACCCGCCGTCCTCCCCCGTCTTGGGACCAGAGGCAAAGGAACTGCTCTTTATTGAAGTTTTGGGTAACCACTCTGGCCTGTTTAACCAGTGGCGGAACAAAAACAACGGACATAAGATTCTCAGCCCGCCATCTCCTGAAGATCAGATCCAAGCTCCGGGTCGCCCGTCTCAGGGATGCCGCCTGCTTTGGCGCTTCACGGGCTTGGCAGGGGTGGAGGCGGGCTGCGCCGGTTTCCTGCTGCCGGCTCCACGCTGCGGCCGTTGTGGAGGCTGCTGCTGCGGCCGAGCTGGAGTGGAGACAGGGGCCACAGGAGGGCGCTCTCGGCGACGTAGCAGACAGAGGGGTTGCAGCCGGCGGTGGGGTGGCTACAGCAGTCGACCGCCGGGGCAGGATGTGTTGAGATGCCTTCGTCTGCTTCTGTGCGGCGGAGAACTTTTGGGCAAAGCCCTCCACCGCTTCGCCGAATAGGCCGGCCTGGGAGATCGTGGAGTCCAGGAAGCGATGCTTGTCGGCCTCCCTCGTATCCGCCAAGGTCAGCCATAGGTGGCGTTCCTGGACCACCAATGTGGACATTGTCTGACCCAGGGCCTGTGCCGTGACTTTCGTCGCCCTAAGCGAGAGGTCCATCGCCGTGCGCAGTTCCTGCAGCACACCTGAGTCAGCCACACCCTCGTGCAACTGCTTCAACGCCATGGCCATGGCGTGCAGGGCGGAAGCGGCCTGTCCTGCGGCACTGTAAGCCTTAGCCGTCAGAACGGACGAAAATTTACAGGCGTAGATGGAAGGCGTGGATTACCCCTCCAGGTGGCGGCACTTTGCGGGCAGAGCTGCATGGCAATAACGCGCTCAACCGGAGGGATGTCCACATACCCTTGGGCCCCCCCCCCCCGTCGAGGGTGGTGAGGACAGAGGAGGCACCAAGTCTGGTCGGGCAGTAAAAGGTGCCTTCCATGACCTGGTGAGCTCCTCATGCACTTCTGGGAAGAATGGAACCGGAGGCGGCTGTCGACGCCCGGCCTGCGCCCCCAGGAACCAATCATTCAGCCTCGAGCGTTCGGGAGAAGGCGTAGGCCTCCAGTGCAGGCCGACACTCTCAGCGGCCCGGGAAAGCTTAGCGGTCAGCTCTGGATCTGACTCGAGCAACACCACTCTTCCTGACGGAGGCAGCGCAACTGAATCCTCATCTCCAGAGCCTAGCTCACACTCCGATGCAGCGATCGACATCCTGTACTCTGCCTGTGCCCCGCACAAGATGCAGGACCCCGCCCTGTCCGAAGACCCAGCACACTCGTCCAGAAGCACCAGGTGGTGCGACATGCTCAAGGAATGAGAGCCCCGCAGAGACGTACTCGACGGGAAAACTCTCACCGTGACCCTCAGGTCTCCCTGACAATGAACCGAAGTAGCCCTCCGAGAACCAGAAGAGCTAGAGCGGGGCATGGCAAGAGGGATACCCCCCCATTTAATGAGGAGCTATCTAGACAGCAACGTCGTGATGGTCATGTTCCCGCACTGAGAACATGACTCATCCAGAATGGAAAGTCTGCAGCGCATGCCCGCCGAGTTTTCGCAGCCGGATGGCTCTGATAGCCGGCACCACCAACGCTAGGCTGTTTCTTTGCAGACATTCGTGGAGATTCGTCCTAGTAGAAGGCTCGGCCCCTGAAGCGAAATGCTGATGTGCGTTTGCACGTGCTCTCCTTTTATATCCGCGCTGCGGGGCGGGGTGCGTGTGACGAAACACGCACGCCAACTGTCATTGGCTTGTTTAGTTACACTCGAAGGTGATTGGGCTCTCGGGCGAGATCCCAATGCGTCAGTCACGACTGACGTAACGTAGAACGGGACTGACTGAAAGGGAACTTATGATGTCCTGGATTGGAGCTCACATCTTTATCAAAACCTAATCAGAACACACCGACCCTGGCGGTCCCCTATTGAGATATTTTAAGGTCGGAGAAGATCCCCGCCTCTCAAAATGGGCTTGTCCAATGAGAAAGATGGAAATTCCAAGTGGGAGGTGGCAATTGCTGGAGGGTTTACGACCTTTGTCTCTAAGCATGGTAATTTGCAAATGGAACTTGAATCTAAATTACTAAAGATTCTCAGGACACTAATATATATTGCCTATGTACCAACATATAATATACACGCTTGTTTCGATCATCAGAAGGTGAATTCATAGATACTAAACAAGGTGGAATTACATATAGTGAAAGGATGACAGGAATGGGTTCCATCATAAGCATGCATAAAATAGTCTAAAAATATCAACATACACCATGACTTGAAGGATACACTGTTCATTCAAAGAAAGGTTTCCCTATGAATTAATTAGTAGAAAAGTCCATTTCTACTGTGCACTGTGGATTTTCTATGGACATTGTAGTGGGAGGGGTGACTCTCGCATTCCATTTGATCGTAAACGTATCTGGTGTCAGGGTAACCAGGGTCCCAGGGCCCTGTTCACAGACATTTTGGCACCCAGTATGTTTATTGGGTGAGGGGTCTGTGAATGTTTGTTAATCTAATGAATAATTGATTTGTTAAATCAAATGAAAAATGGTGTGTCTGATTGGTCCAGACGCTACAATCATGACAATTAGAATGCAAGAAACAGAAGGTGCTGTTGGCTGTATGAGTGTGTCTGTGTAAACAGAAGCAAAATGCAAAAATGTGTGTCTGTGTGGCAAGAATGTTACATGTAACCCCGTTTTCTATATATAGTCACGCAGTAATTTTGCACATGGGAACCGGGCTGCCACCCGTGATTTAAATCAATGGTGAGAGGAAGGATAGCAGACATAACACCCATAGAAACAGTGAGTCACACACCCTTTTATAACTGAAGTATTTAGTGAAGATGAACCACATTTTTCTCTTGCACTTCATCATGTAGTGTACGCTGATGAGTCTCTCATTACAATTGTGCGGCCACTGTTCAGATCTCTCATTAGGGAGTAAGGGATGAACTGAGAGACATGATGGAATGAAGATAATGTCAGAGACCTGTTTCTATTACAGGCTGCACATCTATCAACTATCGTGTGTTGTGCATAAGTGTAGTGATTACTAATAATAGTTCTAGTTAAGCTCAGCTCTCTGGTAAAACTAGGACAAAACAATTTAAATAAATAGAATGATTTTTTTTATGATTAATTTGTGTGATTCTCACAGTTGTGGAATAGCATATAAGAATATGTTTCATTGTGAGGTACAGTTTTATATGTTCTTGTATTCTTAATTCTATGAGTCTCAGATTGACAGAGCCAAACAAATTAAGTCCGATTTAGTTTGGGTAAAGTGTCATCACAACTCTCAACACTGGTGTAGATGCTCAGCTTGAAAATGAATAATTAATTCTGGAGTGCATGCACATAAAAGTGTGATGCTTGCAGTGGATAGCCAATCGCCTGAAACATGGAGAGAGGCAGATTGATTTACTTTCAGCTGAAGTACAAGAGATCATCCTGAAAAATTGAGTTTCAACACATATTCACAGAAAGAAGCAACACCATTGCTGCCACAGAAACTCTCTTAAGAAGGCTTCCTGATACAGGGTTTGTGAATTTGTACAGTAGTTATTGGCTGTGATGCAGACACATATGACCAGTGTTCGAACTATACTGTGGACTTTGGGGGAGCCCACTTGTTGTTTTTTTTATAACGGGGTGGGGGGGAGGGGGATTTGTGCGCTTCGTGCACCTCAAAAGAGGGCTTACAATGACTTACAAAGATACATAACAACTACAAGTGTATGCACTACTTGCGTTATACAATCACTATATTGGATAAATCACTATACAGGATTTACCCTATTATACTTTATCGACACAAATTGATAGTGAAACAACAAACAGCCACCCACAAATAGTCTATATACAAAGCATCAGGCTGTCTTTGAGTTCACATGAACAACGGTTAAAGTTACTCGTCGTCAAGCTACAGAAGAATACCATAATTCCTCCGTTCAGTTAGGCCTAAGACATCGAGAGTCACGCAGACCTATAACAACCCAGCCACAACACATAATTGCGAATAACATGCCTTACCTTAACACAGAATCGACCACAGAGTCCAACGTTTATATTTTTTCTACGAATCTTCGAGTTAACATGTACTAAAACATGAGTGGAATTTGCACCGCAGCGCCCCCACACCTTGATGCTCATGACAAGAATAGCATGTAAAGTTATCTTTATTGAAGTGAATTAGGTATAAATCACCGCCATGCATGAATGAATGATATTTTTGCAATTTTACACATAATAATCCACGATGATCACTTTACACAAAACTGAAATTGCACGTCAAAATAACACATTGTCAATATTTTTTGAGACCCCACAAAATTTCACAAATCACGTTTTCAGGGGAGCCCATGTCTTATTAAGGGGAGCCGAGCTCCCCCTAGCTCCCCCGTAGTTCGCACCCTGCATATGACCATATGACTAGTTGTACAATATGTGTGATGTGCAGTATGATCTGTTATCTAGAACATGCAGCATATGTTACTGTGGTGATGTACCTCAGTCAAAAGTTACCCAACTAATGATAACAAAAAACCACGACTGACATAACCTAAACTTAATTGTAGCTAAACAACCGCTAACAGGCCTCTGGTCACTCTACCTCATCAGTTTCAATTAAATAAATGAACCTCTTTTTAGACGGATCACAATCATAAAATAATTTAACAGTTCGAAGTAAATAGCAAAACATTTTGAAGTGAAGCGGTTGTAGATATATCTGTTTGGGCAGGAGAGAGATGCTTGTGCTGTGTTTTTAGCGCGGTGGCGGGGGAATGTTGATTTATCACTGGCAAACAGAGTGGAGCTTGACTGCTTGGCGGGGAGCGGTGATGAAAACGTACATCCAAATGAATGAGTGTCAGGGATTAATCAAGCCCTGTCCTCAGGCCTGGAGACCTGATCATAACTCATTCCATAAAGTTTGCGAGGAAACGATAATCTCAGACAGTCAATTAGGCTGAGTGCTAATGTGTCTGAACCGCTGCTTAGCCGCTGAGAGAAGGGGCCGGGCCAGTGTGGGTGAGAGAGCTGTGATGTGTAGAGAATTGCCCCAATCACCATCAATCATTGCTAAAGAGAAAGGTGTGACTGGGTAGTACATCACTCTGTCTTTAGTCATGCTAACTAGAGGTTTAACTCTGTGGTCATTGCACTGTTACCTGGCATTTAGAAGATACTTTTCATCCAATTAACTTATAGCGAACTCACTGACTGAAAAGTTCCCCTGAGGCAACAAGGGGTTAAACACTTTGCTCAGTTCCACAGTTGTGATGGGGCAGGATTGTGATCTCAGTAACTGGGCTGTTTAACATACTGTAGCCTTGCTTGGGGCTGAACCAGCAACCTTTCTGAGAGCTGTTCAGAAGTGGTGTTTTTGAATGAATCTTTTAAGTGAACAGATCATATTGCTATTCTGTGTTTCAGTTTTTTAAGGACAGAGAGTAAGTTTGAAGTGTATGACTGCTTTGAAGGCTTTCCCACCTGTAAAAGCTATCCCACGAAAGATGTGTAAATGCGACTCAAGACAAATCTATTACAATGACACCAAAATGTTATTGAAACCCATCATGAATTTTAGCCGATGTTTGTTCTTAATGTATAGCTTGATAAAATAAATTCATACTCAGCAGGTCACAGAATGGAGGAAAAATTATATCTGCCTTGTTTTTTGTGAGGAAACCACTTATGATGTTTAAGGTCCTAATCTAGTTGGTTGATAACCTAGCATTGTGTATTACGAATATTGTTCGCTCTTTGATAAATTGATTTGTTCCGCTTTTGTAAGTCACTTTGGCACCTGGCTAAGCATCTGCTAAAAGTTAAGTCACATAAAATGAAAATTCATCTATTTTCTAAATTCATATTAGATAAGCCTATTGTGACAATTTATTCATGTATACATTCTTTTTACTTTTTTCTTATTTTGCCTAAATATCATATATATGTATATATTATATTTTTATTTTTTTTTCATTTAGTACTGCCCTTCAGAGGCTACAGAAGATGCTTGCATGTTTCCCAGAAGACAAAATAAGTTCAGTTTACCCTGATCTTCAAATTCAAAAAGTTTTCACCTCCAGGCTCTTAATGCATCGTGTTTCCTTCTGGAGCATCAGTGAATGTTTGAATCTTTTGTAATAGTTGTGTATGAGTCACTCAGTTGTCCACAGTGTGAAAAGATGGATCTCAAAATCATACAGTCATTGTTGAAAACGGTTCAAATACACAAAAGATGCTGGAAAACCAAATAATTTGTGGGACCTGAAGGATTTTTCTAAAGAACAGCAGGCAGTTTAACTGTTCAGGACAAACATGTACAGCTATCACAAAAAAAAATAAAAATGCTGTGGATCATCCACAACACAATATTAAGAATCAAGGGTATGTAAACTTTTGAACCGGGATTATATATGTAAACGTCTTTTATGTGAAATATCTTATTCAGGTCAGTACTAAATAAAAAATAACATGTATTTTGTACGATCCCTCTTATTTTGGTAGAATAATTAACATTTAGCAGATTCTGAAAGGGAGGGGATGTAAAATTTTGACCACAACTCTATCTATTTGTTATGTAATCAATTGCCACTGAACTAATCATTGAATTAGTCTGAATTAATCTTTTTGGTGAATAGATTCAAAAGACTCGAGTCACTGGGGTGAAACAAAATTACCACCACTACTGTTTAGGTGAATTAATAGGTGATTCATTGGTGAACAACAGTGTTTGTGATCATCTTGCATGTGAGCTACCACTGTGCCACAGACCATAATATGGGTTTATATCTAGAGGCTTACTGTCTGTTCAATTCCACACTTTAATGCCACCACACAGGAGAAGAGTATTCCTGGGCCTAGGGATAGAGCACACTTTCAGGAAATGATTTGCTAAGCCCTCGGTTAAAGTAGGACATATTAGCAAGACTGATGCACTGATGACATGCGAGCGTAGCACCATGCAGTTAATGGGAAATGGGATCTGCAGAGACAAGGAACACTCAAGCTCTCTCCAGCACACTAAAGTGATGCTCGGTCATCAAACAAAAACATCAAGACATCATCAAGAGGGTATGTGGTGTGTGTGCGCAGGTGCGCTGCCATCTTTTTGAGTGCCACTGAGAGAAGCTATGAATATATCTGTCAGTCTTTTTGGAGGAACTTTACGAGTCTATTTTCATGGCATTTCATGTCTTTATAAATGTAATTGTCTGTGTGTGATGCACTCAACAGTTTGACCTGCGCAAATCTTGTCAAAGAGAGAAAGATGAGGGAGAGGAGAGAACTGTGAGGGGAAGATGTGCGTAATCCTAATTTTTTATTGATATAAGAAGGCGGGGACGGAGGGAAAGAAAAAAAGGGAATGGGGGGGGGGGTTAAGAGAGAAATGTTTTTAGCACTTTTCCTTCACATTGAAGCTATGTGGATCACAACTGTTGCCTCTATTGGTGATATATAGAGCCCCACCCTGTAACATTAACCATTTAAAGCACTCACGTACATGTAGACGTGCACATTCACAGCGTGAGAGAGAGAGATCAGGATGTGTCTGAATGAAGGGTGAAGTGTTTCCTCCCCCTACTGACTAAAAGCAATCTGCTTCTTCACTCATATTTGACCAACGTGCACTCGCGGCCACACATATGCACGCAGCATGCCTCTGCGGTCAAGTAAAGAGAAGAGGAATGTTCAGCAGACAAAAACAGAATACTAGTGAGAAACTAATGGGGTGTCATTTATCTTCAGCATGCATTTCAGTCCTTGATCTCATTACAATAAAAATAACTTATGTTGTGAAACTTTCAAACATCATCTGCTGTTCAGTTGTGTTTTCATGTGCGTCTGTGGACTGGTATTAAGGGTTAATTGTCCTTCCATGTTTCTACAGAGCATCCAGTTGTGCTCACTTCAGTGTGAGCCTGTTGCTAGAGTGAACACATCCCAATAAATTCATTAGACATAACTGGGGGATTTAAAATCTCTTTAAAATACATCCAAGAGTTTTACACTAGTTTTACACTTAGTCACTCTCTAATGGTTCGAGAGTTGGACTTGTAACCCGAAGGTTGCGGGTTCGAGTCTCAGGTATGGCAGGAATTGTCGTGGGGGAAGTGTATAACCAGCGCTCTCTTCCACCCTCAATACCACGACTTAGGTGAGACCCTTGAGCAAGGCACTGAACCCTCAACTGCTCCCCGCGCCACAGCATATGGCTGCCCACTTCTCCTGGTGTGTGTTCACAGTGTGTGTGTGTGTTCACTACTCACTGCTGTGTGTGGGCACTTGGTAATGGTTAATGCGATCAACAATCAAAAATATCTAGTATGGTCACCATACTTGGCCACATGTCACTTCACTTCATATTTCCACACATATTTTGGTTGCTTTACCTGTCAGTCACACGGCCTCTTGGGCGGTCCTTTGCTATTCAAAGCGACCATGGGGTGTGCGGGAGAAACAATAATTTGAATTTGGACTGCAGTACCCATTTCAGTCAGTTCCAAAGTGTGTTAAGGTGGCTTGATTATGTGTCTCTTGCATTCTCTCCATCTCCAAAAGTGATTATGATATGGTGTGATATAAATTGAATTTACAGCAATAGAATATTTGGAAGATGTTGTGTGGTGTTTATGTGCTGGTCTGTTGCAGAGTCTGTCTGTCTCTCTGTATGTCTTCTAAGCACATCTCATCACATTTATACAAGTTGGCACATCTCTGCGTGTGTGTGTGTGTGTCTGTGTCTGTCTGTGTGTATTTTTGTGGCGTGTTTGTACTTTGAATGTGACATGAAAAGGCACTTAAAATGCCCAAATATTACCTTCTATAAATAAGAGGATGATGTCAAACAACATTTATCTCATGGGCCAGTTTACCATGACCCCCCCCCCCCCCCCCCCCCCCCCCCAACAGGAGCAGCAGTAATAAGGTTCTGAGATAGAGTGGAGGTGTGTGAATGCTAAAGGTCATGGTAATTAAATAGCAGTCAATGTCTTACGTCAGGATAATGTGAATGTATTATGGGGTTGTGAACACGGAGCCAGTTCTTTAGTAGTGACATCTCGCACACTGGCCTTCAGACTGATTCCAGGAAGGTCTTTTTTTTTCTTTCTTGGCCTTCATTTGGGTAACAGATTGGAATTGGGATTAAAAACAGATTATAACACTTAATGCCATCTGGACATGGCTTGCTGTAATGACTTTCTGTGGCATTAACCCCAGAAAAGGACTCGTTCAATACTTAAGTGAATTAGAAAAACTAATGTGAGCACTAACTAATTGAACCTATCAAGACTTTACATGAAGATTGCAATGAAAAACCCATTTCACTGACTTTCCAGCTTCAGGCCTTCAAACAGAGATAAACAGATCAACTAATTGAATGTTTTTAAGATTACATTGATACTATTTCATGCTTCTGGTCAGAAAAGGTACAAAAGTGCATTTTTGTAAAGTATTTGTACATTTACCAGTGTTTTCTTTTTCAGGGTTAAATGACATTCACAGACAGAAAAAAAGCTCATTGACAGAGGATACTGGGAATTTCTCTCTAGTCTCAGGAATGCTGGAAAAGATAGAGAGATCTGGAATTAGAATGACGGAAAGGAAAGAAACTGTGGGGAAGTAGGCTTTTAAGTTGCTTGAGACATCTTTGAGATCATGATGTTTAGACTGAAGTGATGTAATATAAACATCTTGAACTAAAATAGAAAGTCTGTGATTCTAACCACAGCTCGATCATCCCCTGCTGTGTGAGGAAACATTCCAAGAATTCCTCATAGGTGTCCAATGTAACTTTTTTTATGCTGTGTTACACAATATTTGATAGTATTCATAAATATCACTGTAACTACAGTATTAGCCAAGGTTGTGATCTCTTGCCTTATATAGGAGCTCAACGTTCATGTGATATTTTTACGAGCTAAAGTGCAAATGATTGTAATTTCTGCACCACAAGTGGTGTCAGATGGAAGTACAAGTCTGGTTTTAACATAGCACTATGTGCATAGCACCATAAATAGCACAGTTTGAAGCAGAACTACCTGTTTGTCCAACCAATGACAGGCAGGGGAAGTGTTTGAAGCTTAAAATCTTTGTTTTTTATTTATTTTTATTTTTAAATTTTTGTCTATTTGGTGATGCATAAATTACATTATTTACCTTTTAACACTGAACATAGTGCAACAACTTAAAAATATATGTCACAATACAGGTCACATAACAGAAATTATTTTCACCAACTAGATGCATGTTTTTTTTTCTAAAGAGCTAGAGAAGAAAACTATAAGTATTTATATAACCTAAAAAGCTTATTCTATGGCATCAGGGTTTAAAACCTTTTGTTCTGCCTGGAACCTATTTTTGTAAGACAGTAGTCATAGTGTCAGAGATTCTGAAAGTCCTTATATTACCTTAAACTGCTTGAAAGCCTGCAGGAGATCTCTCTCTCTCTCTTTATCATAAGCCAAATAACTGATGACTTTGCATGCATACACATCAGTAACCATGCTGTTGGCCCATGTTTGTTGAGTGAGCAGCTCTGAAGGTCAGGACAAAGATACTTTAGAAGTTTCAATGGATATCACATACACTTGGTGGTTTACAAAACATCCTGCTACATATATGTATGACTGTTAGAACCAGGGTTGTGCACCATTCAGAACTGAATTAAGAATACCATATGAATTTCAATTTAAATCTTGAATTTCTATGGAATTTGAATTGAGGTTGCAAACAGCAATTGCAAGAATAAAAATGTGTTGAATTTCAAATAACTTTCAATGTAAATTATCTAAGCAATGTTTTTGGAATTTTTGGAATTTTAAATGTATGAATGTTGACTTTCCAGACATGTTGTCATACTTGAAATACTGTTGAAATACTTCTCAGAAATACGAAACCATTGGAAACAGAGCTCTGTTGAATGTCTGCATCTGAAATCACATAATCTCTGAGTAGGTACTTCTTTTGAATAAGTATTTACTTCACAACTGCTAAAAAAGTATGTTCTAAACAGTATGAATGTGTGTAGTATAAATGTAATCCAGATGTACTGCAGCATCAACTGCTTCACTTTGCTGCCAATCACAAATCCTTTCCTGTAGCCTCATATGACAGTAAAGTGTCCATTGGATGGGCACTTCAGAATCTTGCTGGAAGTTGAAATGCAAGTCATGTGGGTACTTTTTGCCTACTGTTTTATGAATACTGTGAATTCTGATAAACAGTCAAACCAAAAATAATTCAGACACCAGATATTATTTATGATATTTTTTTACTAGTGGGTGCAGGACACTATAGTTCATTTATATAAGTGAGGATAGCAAAATAAAGTAAACTGTGACATATTATACACAAACATTCTTTATACAGTGGACTATCAGTAAACTTGATAAAATTCTGAGACCAAAAATTATTCACTTTGACCTGACCATATTTTGCTTAAGTGTTATCTGACATTATCAAGATGAATTTGTTCTGACACAGTTTAACTCTGAGTTTTTGTCATATTTATTACCATTTTCTAAACTATAACGAATAAACTGTGATAATGTGTGAAATGTTGAAGGTGTCTAAATACATTTTGGTTTGACTGTACAGTACCACTCTTTTCACATACTGTTTTTATTAGTAGGGAAGTAGGGCTTTCGATCAGCCGATTAATATTGCAATTCCGTAAATTCCTCTTGTCATTCCACTTCCTGTGTGACATGGTTAATTCAATCAAATTTCAGTGCAGGCATTGAAAAATCATTCCCCAAAAATTGAGGAAGTCGTGGCCTAATGGTTAGAGAGTCGGACTTGTAACCGAAGGGTGTGGGTTCGAGTCTCGTGCCGGTAGGGATTGTAGGTGGGGGGAGTGTATGTACAGCGCTCTCTCCCACCTTCAATACCATGACTGAGGTGCCCTTGAGCAAGGCACTGAACCCCCACCTGCTCCCCGGGCGCTGCAGCAAAAAAATGGCTGCCCACTGCTCCGGGTGTGTGTTCATGGTGTGTGTGTGTTCACTGCTGTGTGTGTGCACTTTGGATGGGATAAATGCAGAGCACTAATTCTGAGTATGGGTCACCATACTTGGCTGCATGTCATGTCACTAAAAAAAAAAATCGTCCGTTCTGATTTTTGCCCAACTCTGGCTAAAATCTTAGCATTGCAATGCAGATTAAGTACTAAAGTTCACACAAAGCTCAAGAAGAGATGAGCACAACAGAGGCCATAACCATCAGGGTGTGCAAAAAATGATGAGACATCAGCTGGGGTGCTGACGGTCTTGGAAACCTCCCCATCAAGGTATGTGCTTACATATGATAATCTTTAGTTATTACATACTTTTTTTTTTTTTACACTTTCAGTGTGCTGCTATCTGGTGTTTTTGCTGACTTTTAAACTTCTGATCTTGTTCTCTCTGGCTTGTTAAGCTTAGAGACGTGGTCTCAGAGTGAGGTGTGCTTGGCTAGTTCAGGCTTAAGTTCTCCATCACTTCCATGGTTCTCTCTTTCGGTCTCACTCTCTGCCTCTGCTGTTTGTTGCATGCTGAGTTGGCAGTGTGTTTTGGCACTACCCTTGGCCCCCTTCTGCATAGGCTGCCTTTTATTTTGCCAGCTTCACTTTTCAATCTCAAACCGCACTGCGTGTGTGTGCAGTGTAAGCTGTTGTAAGTTTTCCAGAGTAACACATTCTGAAACACATTCACACCAACACACTCACAACTGCCCATACAAACACACAAATGCCCACTCACCTCCTTGGCAAGCATTCAGACAATGAATCACTATAATTATCATTCTATGAATACCTGGAACTCCCAGAACTGGCGCAAACACTCTATTACAAATTAAATAATATTGTTGGGGATCTGTGCTACGCATTACAGAGCAAAGTGTATAGTTATTTAATCAAGTGAAAAAATACAGCATTAAAGGTTATAATTTCACAGTTACAAAATTACGTACATCAGGACAATTATTGAGAGAAAAGCTAAATCACTCTCAAGTAGAGAAGTCTGGGCTTTTCACACTCTTCTTGGACCAATGTTTTTCCATGTTTTAAACTGAGCTTGTCCTGGGTTGATAATTAATACTGGGTAGTCAAATTATGAGATTTCACACTGTAAACTTCTGTAAACTCAGGATTAACTTTCCTATTTGCATATTTGTTAGGTTTGGTAAGTTAGGTAATAGTTTTTGATAATGGATTGGATGAGTGTGACGTGACATGTGGAATACTCAGCCATACTCGGAATTAGTGCTCTGCATTTACCCATCCAAGGTGCACACACATAGCAGTGAACACACACTCGGAGCAGTGGGCAGTCATTTATGCTGCGGCGCCCGGGAAGCAGTTGGGGGTTTGGTGCCTTGCTCAAGGGCACCTCAGTCGTGGTATTGAAGGTGGAAGAGAGCGCTGTACATTCACTCCCCCGACCTACAATCCCTGCCGGTATGAGACTCAAACCCACAACCTTGGGTTATGAGTCCGACTCTCTAACCATTAGGCCACGACTTCCCCGATACAGCATGCAACAATAGCATTCCCTATTTTATCAACTGCTTGTCCATGTTTTTATACACAGAAAGTTTATGATTGGTTGTCTGTTGCTATACAACTCACTTTTTAGGACTATTTTGTATTGTATCCCTTTATTGTTGTTTTTTTATTGTATGCTTTTTACAAGGTTAAAGCTGGTCCAGGTTTCAAAAAGACATTAATGTAGTGTGAAAAGCTTAATGTACATGTCTATTTATGCATTTACTTTTTCTTTCTCAACGGCACTGCTGGTTCAAAAAAGTTGAAGTTCCAAAAGGTGGTTTCCACAGCCGTGCCATAGAAGAACCATTTTTGGTTCCACAAAGAACCAGCATCAAAGGTTCTTTAAAGAACCATCTCTTTCTTACCTTTTTATAATCTGAAGAACCTTTTTTCACCACAAAGAACCTTTTGTGAAACAGAAAGGTTCTTCAGATGTTAAAGGTTCTTTATGGAACCATTTAGACAAAAAGGTTCTTCTATGGCATCGTGAAGCACCTTTATTTTTAAGAGTGAATCATACATTTTAGTCAGTATCTTGGATATACTGCTCTCGAGAGCATCTCATACTGAATTTCGATTCAAACATCTGATATTTACAACATGTTTACAAAGGTTCTCTAAGAAACTTGTAGTGGTTCAAGCAGGAAGCATGATTTTTCAGGCTTTTATAAGTGACACTGAAAGAATGGAGGAAGAAAATTGGGATTTGCACCAAAAGCTATTAAAAAATATTTTTTTATATTTTATAAAAATTAAGTCTTAAGAAAACTGTCACTTTCTTTTTTTCTTTTTTCCCTCTTTTTTTCTTTTTAAGCTTGGCAGCGCAGAGCAATGGCCTGCAGATGCCTTTGCTGTTGCTCATCTGACCATTCATCTTGCCTCCTATCAGAAGAATGAGAAACATCACTTCCTCACATGGCCTCGTGTTTTCTAGTGAAAACCATGACTTCATCTGTTCTGACATGACTGGTCAACAGTTCACAGGCTCTGTGCCGTGATGGCAGTTATATGAACAGATGCCACGGATGTCTATACAAACATTTTGTAATGGCTCTACAAATACAAGACATGACAAATTGTTTGGAATTGTGTTCAAACAAACTGCACAGTCACATCCATATGGACAAGCATGCGATTCATTAGTTTGATCAGTAAGATAAACAAGCTAAACATTAAATATTCAGGGAAGAAGTTAATTTGATTAATTAGTAAATCTTTTTATCTAAAAAAATAAGCTTGTTCTTTGTCAAAATAATCAGTGCTTGAAGTGGGCCGGTACGCAGTACTTCAATATTAATATGATTAGAAATGACACTATAAAGCACACTACCCAGGAGGTCATTTGAAACCGGTAAACTTCTGGAAAGTTCAAGGATCCAGTAAGGGAATGCAATAGTAATAAGTAATAAGTTCAAAACAGTGAGTACCTGCCACTGATCTATAATGACTGGATCGCTAATTGCATTCTAAACTGCCATTCGGCTGTGAAGCCACCAGAAGTGTACGAGCCGCCATCTTACTATTCCCTACCGGCAGAGAGCATCATTGACTGACAGCTAAAATCTTGATCTAAAATCCCCCAATTTGAAGCACATAAATCACACAGGATTAGTTTTTATGATATGTGTATGTAAATTAATTGTTACTTCAGATGTTCTGCAATGTTTATGGTCTTTTCGGGCAGGATAAGTGATATATTGAAATCGTTTAGGTAGGCGTGTCTGCTGCGCACTTGCCGACACAGGTTAACCAACACAAAATATATTTATGTACGTAATTAAGCAGGAAATATTAAACATGAATATATATCTAGATATGTCCGTACCGTATGTAGTCAGTGTTATTTCTCTGAATAAGTTATGTGTATATTTTTAATGTCCTGATTGAGCTACATCTATTTCAGACTCTCCAAGATTGCGCTAATTCTATGGCTTTTTACTAGCAGTATATGTCGAATTAATCATTAATTTAGCCAAAGTTTAAATCATTACTACCTAAAAATTAATGCTGTTAATGAAATCATTTTTGAAACATTTGCAGTCCAATTAAGAAAAATTTAAACACAGGGATAACAACATTGACTTTATCGGGATTTCATAATGACACTGTCCATGGGGTTTTGAATGCATAGGTTAACTCTGTGTCCTCGGAGCAATCCAGTTCTCTATTATAGTCAGTGGTACCGGCACTTCCTTTTTTTTTTCCACGTCAACCGCTGGAAATAATTGCATACAACTACTCTGTGCCAAACAGGGGGGAGTATAGTCAGGGACATAATGTGACATTTATTCATTTAGTCTTAATTTACATAATTTTGTGGTGTACGGTTTCAAGAGAATTTTTCTGTATTGCATGCATTGGGTTTCCACTCGTTCGTGGATCAAAGCATTACCATTGCATTTTTACCATATATGACCCTTGGTTGCGTGAGTTTCGTTTTGTGACTAGCTTTGTGCTCAATTACTATAGAGCTATTGGGTTTTGCTGTTAGGTAGACTTTCCGAAACGAGTACATCCACCATGTTTGTGGTCCATCTTATATGAAATGCCTTTAAGTATCCCATAATCGTGGTTGCCGTTTTAGATAACATCATGGTGTGTTTTTCTACACTGTAATGTTGTGTTGAACATTCTTTCACGGGAAATATATGAGACCTTCTGGCAGACAAACTTATATGCGTCTTTTATTAAGTAGTGATTCCTTTGCAATTGGGGTGGGTTTCCGAGCAATGGGCTTATTACCAATTGCGTGGTGTGGTAGTGGGGAGGGGGGTGCGCACGTATGGCAACGATTGTCATTGCCAATCTAATGACAGAGTAGCGGGGTTAAAAAGTATTTTATGACGGTTGGGCTGTCAGAGCATGTGCCAATATAGGTGGTGGGGCCATCAGCATGGTTATGGGATCTTGCGGGGAGTGTGGACGATGGGCAGGTCCGGGTGATATGGGGGTTTTTTGGTCCTTTCCTGGTAGCGGCTTCTTTAGCTGCATTTCTCTGCATTTTCACCATATACTTGTTGGTTGCGTTTGGGTCAAGACTAAACAATGAAAGATATACGTTCCATGCATGGGATCAGGGGGGGTGTAATGTGGAACAGACTGGGGGTTTTGGGGGTATTGCGGAAGGTTGACACGCAATGAAAGGATCTTTATCTCCGTGCTATGGATCCTTGACAGGGAAAAAACGTTTGCAAGGGGGGAAAAAGGTTATGCGAGAACGTCAATGGAAGTGAAAAAGCCCAGTTTTAAGAGGAGTTAAAAGCAGAAATGTGAAGTTTGTAATTTTATAAAATTATATATATGTGTATATATATAAATGTGTGCGTGTGTATTTACTTTGTTTTAGGATGTATGCCTTTATGTTGTCATGGTAACATGTACATTGTTTATGGCTTGTGGCTGTATTGAAACTGTTTCCCATTCACCTCCCATTCATTCTTTTATTTTTTATTTTGGAAATCCATAGTTTAAGTCCTGAAAATGTTACAAAAGAAGGTATTGTCTTATACACTCACAATGATAAAAATAATGATCTCATTGTGAATATAAAATTGCAAAGCATAATTTTGACCACCCAGATGAGACAAGATGGGCTTTGGATTGTGCCACAAGCCAGAGATATTAGCGGGACTAGTTCAGTGTCCAAGATCAGCACTGTCCAATCACAGGTTGTAAAGGTGGGGTTGGGGGATGCGGGGGTTGTTCTCCATTGAGAATCTGAGCATGAGCAGCAGACACGAAGGTTGGCAACAAAAACTCACACATTTTCAGCAGTCCTATAGGCCAGGAGTGCTAATACTCAAATCAAGGTCTCAGAGTTTTTTTCTTTATAGATCAGGTGATAATGTATACTGACATTTGGAGGCTCAGCCCAGAACATTAATACGCCTAGGAGTGTGGGCATATGGTGTCATCCATCTGATTCTAAGACACTTCAGCACTAGGGGAAAAGAGGAAGTGAGAGGGAGGGGGAGATGGAGAGAGAGAGAGTGCGAAGAGGGATGGATGTGAGTTATATTTTTAGTGATTCATTCATAAAATGCTGTGGGTATTTTTAGATTTTCATTCAGATTATAAATTGAGAAAGCAGCAGGCGTGTCTGCCTGTGGGGAGCAGGCAGGGTGTCATCCCGGAACTAACAAGGCAAAAAATGTAATGTACAACATTCAATGTTTCCTCCATTTTTCTACTTTCCTGTTAGCTTGCAAATTAATGCATCACTATAGCAGCTCATTAGTAGAAAATATCGGGAGTATATAACATATAACAGTTTTTAATCAGGCAGTTGCTTTATTTACACTTGAAGCTGTTTTTTCAGATTTTCAAAACCACAATTGTGTGACATAATTACTCACATATTTATTACTCACACGATAGAAAAAAAACGTTTTTGACTGCACATAGAGATGCATTTATTTGTATGTAATTTCTCAAATTCTTTTACATTAAACAAAGCCAATCCAATTACCAGCAAGACACGTTGCAGGGTATTTATGAAACTGCATTCCTTCCTTCCTCCTGAAAACATAAAAAGTGTGTGTTGGAGCTGAGCATGACATTTCAACCTGAAATGTGTAATTTCTGTGCAACTAGCATAACAAAACAGGCTGAAAACAGATACTCTCCTATCTGCATTTGGTTGGTCAAAGATAGAGCCGCACAAATTACATGCGTCAGCAGTTATTTATTGAAACAGTCAATTATTTCAATTTTCCGTGTTATGGGTGTTTGAAAAATAATAAAGCACATTTTTTATTAATATTCATTCGGCAAAAATGAATATTGAGACGATTCATAATATTCCTTTAATAATATTGCAGGTGTGAGAAACTTCTTCACAGAGACTGATTTAATATGATGTCATAATCACAGGGATCAGCCCGGGCTAATGCTGTTACATTGGAATAAATGTCAGGAGAAAGATTGCATTAGAAGTTCATTTGGACTCTTTAATCTCCAGACACAGATGATGTAGTGTCCGTACTCACACATGTGAACTGCTTTTGCACGGTGTCTCAAGGTGGAAGGTTTCAAATCCATCTGTGCACCCACTCAGCTGCTTGTGATTGAACTTGTTTTGGTAAACACATAGCTACTCTTTCTCCAGGTCTTGCACAAAGTAACGCTATTAAAATCTGTGGGAAAGATCTATGTCTCATAAAACTCTATTTTTAGAAATAATGTAGTATTGCAATAAATGCTATGTAATGTTTTTATTTGATTTGCCTCGTGAAGACCTGATTGTAATCCTACTCAACTGTTGTGGGGGTGGTCTGTTCCACCTTGCCTTTCAGTTTAACTGACCGGTGAATCAGCCTTTAATCATATTTCAAGCATGGATTAACTTTTATCACTGCGATTAGGTTGGGAATTTCCTGTGATTCTAAATTTGTCTAATGGTAGTTGTGTTACACACTTCCATTAATCCGTGCATTAAACACTCAGAAAATGTGTGGTGAAAATCATGACTGAATGGATGGCTGAGCAGATTATCCATTACAAAACAGGACAGAAATAGGGTGTTAGGACACACAGATGGGATGTCGGCACGAACACCAGCTACACCTTTGTTTACCTTTGGAAACAATGCACGTTATGTTCAGTAAACAAAAGTCTGACACGCTGATTGGATCATAACATATAATGCTTGTATGTCTGGTATGAGGATTTTTCCTCTAGACTTGTTTTGACACATTCTCTTCCCTCGTGCCTTCATATCACTATGCCAAACTGGGCCATGTTTTTAAAATAATGAGATTTAGGAAAAACTGACCCTTGTGCTAAGAGCACAGGGAGTGAGTTATACAATGAGAAGCTTTTTTGGGGGGGAATGTATTCTTGCCTTTATATTCTGTGTTTTGTGGCTGGAGTTCCTAAAATACTTCATGCACCTTTAGGGAAGTGTGGTGATCTGAAAGAGAGCATATTGTTTCCATCTCATTGTGTCTAATGTGAGAACACATTTAATGGTGTGTCTATTTCTGTCATTTAGGGGCTGTGCTTGACGTCAACACATCACGCCAAGCTTTGGAATCATGTTGAGGCTTGTTCTCATTATAATGAGTACAATGCATTTTAATTAATCAAACCTGTTCAGTGGGTCAGAGAGGCAAAGTTCCTGCACTGTGTTTGGCTAAACACTGACAGCAATGAAATATATACAAGTGTTGCTGAGTAAAAACGTGACATGCGAAAATAATTATGCCCATTTCTATATACATTTGAATTGAATAATTATCACAATGAAGAATAGTTATCACATTATGAATAATTGTGAAATGTGTGCTGTGCAATTTAACAAAATCAAACTAAATGAATTATTTACTGTATATAAACAAACCTAATCAGTAGACTGAAAGGAAGACAATTTTATCCAGTCTGTTAGAGTGTGAGAAACTCTCCTAGCAATAAGAGTCTAAACCAGTGGTTGTCAGCCTTTTTGACGCAAAGACCACCCACTGTCCAGCATCCATTCATTTTTAAACCCCATATTGCATTATATGTTATTTCGAGTTTGTTTTTACCTAACCAAATGATGACATTGTTTCTTGTTTTTCAAGTTTTTCAAGCTTGTTTTAACATTTTATTAACAGAAACTGGGAGTGTTGATAAATATAAAATTAATTAACCATGATTCATTGTGTGATGAAAGATAAGAAGCTTGTCTACAGTATTTTAATAAATAATAAAAAAAATAATAAAATAATATCTGGACCTCTAAGGCTGTTGTATGGATGAATCATTCACCTACACTGTCTTCAACATAGAAAGGTTGGTTATAATGTCTGCTAAAGCAAAATCAAACAAGACTGTTGATCTTCACATAGGTTCAGTGCTATCTGAACACTTTGAATATGTAAACAGAACAAATTTGTGGTGACTCAGTTGTGACATCTAGTGGTAGAAATACACAAACAGGGATGCTCCAGGGGTGGCCTTACAGAATGCTATTATTAATGGCAAATTAATGGAAATAAATGACTGTCAGTTCTATAAGATCTTTATAGACAAACTGAGGGCAGAAGGCACTGGTAGAGTGAGTGAAGTGACGTGTGGCCAAGTATGGTGACCCATACTCAGAATTTGTGCTCTGCATTTAACCAGTGCACACACACCATGAACACACACCCGCAGCAGTGGGCAGCCATATTGCTAGATAGCAAGACAGATAAATAATTGTATGAAAATTCACACTCTAGCCCTTTAAGAGAACCCAACCATTTTTCTTTGTGTTACCAGAGATCCCATATGGCAACATTTACCCTTTTCCCACCCAATATTCTCATTTTACTTTTGGTTATTAGAGCTATTATAAAAATATATATATGGGGGAAAGTATTCCACTGTTGGTACTTAATGCATAACATACAGGGTTTTGTTATGGGTACATTACTTTATGTGTCAGTCTATGAAAGTAATACAAATATGTACTTGCCTTAAGAAATGCATTAATCTCTGTGAGAGACTGTAAAGGGTAGTGCACAGTCTAGGCTAGATTACTTTATATATTTTAATCTACAGTGTTATTAGCTTGTTTATGGAATTCACACATCCTTTTTATTTATTTTCAAGCTTTCCACTGTTTCTTCTGAACCTTGAACTGGTAAGGGCTATTATACCAGGAGTGCAGGCATTTTCTCCGTTTTTCCGAAAAGGCTAATGTTGTCATCTTTTGTGACCCTTCTCGCTAATTATGGTGTGCACCACCTCCTGATTTAAAAGGGGCAGGAGGCACACTTGATTGGATTACTTCCTTATTAGAACTGGGTATTGTGTCTTTTCTGCCAGAAAACAAGTTTTCATTCACCCACTGCAATGTTTATTAGTCAAAATATATGTAGTTTTTCATAAGTTTGCTGTGTTCTGCAGCTGTATGGAATGTGGGTTTGGTAGCACACATTTATTCTATAATTTCTCTTTATTACAGTGTGTGACCTTATTTTTTATCAAGCAGACTCTATGATTGGCAGTTCAGAAGTCAGCTTCTGTACCCATCAACAGTTTACAGTCAAATCTCAGCAGTAAATGTGTATGGCTGCAAACCCAAAAGACAACTTTAAAGATTAGACATTAGCCTACAGTGAGACAGAGAGAGCTTTGCAATGGCAGGTATTCAGATAACTAAAGGGAAACTATTGTGAGTTCACCATCCTGAAAGACACTTATAAACTGTAGACACTTACAGATCCTCTGTATTGTCAGAAATGCCAAGCAAATTAAAAACACCTCAGGTCATCTCAGTATGTCAAAATGGATGGTTAGTCCCAGTTTGATGGCATATAAATGATACATTTCACCTATAATGACAAGTCAGTGCAAAGCAAATGCTGACCATAGTTCAACTCATAGATACATATTGTATGTATTCTGTGACTGATTTGACCATATCCGAAGGCATCACTTCTGGTAAAACTAGAGAGGTAACCATGGGAAACAATGTGACATCTGATTCCCAAGTCATGAAGCATGCTGACTCACATTCACAAAGGATTCTGTTTCATCACTCAACTGAAGAAATTTGTTTCTGGTTTTAATCACAATGTTGAGGACAGCGCAAAGACCCAAACCAATATCACAGGCTTAAAATGGTAACTGATTACTTCCAATGAGCATGAGACTTGAACTTCACCCAGACAATTATTAACTGGTAGTGTGCTGACTTAATCTGGAGTATCATTGCAGATAAAGGTTAGAGGGATTAACTCTGTTAATAAGCAGTTGATGGCAAAGAAGTACTGTAGCAGAAGGCATTCTGAGAATTTCATGACAGAAGTCAAGTCATATTTATTTATATAGCGCTTTATACAATACTGACCAATACTGTCAAAGCAGATTTACAGTGTCAAACAGGAAAATGTTTGTCAATAATGACAGAGGACAATAACAAAGATTCATTTATTCCAGCTAAAGTAAGTTCATTGATGATTCAGTGATGTCATCATCCAGTTCAGCTCTCTTCCAATAGTGTCTGTCTGCGCAATCAGTTAAGCATCCCCAAGTAAGAAAGCCAAAGGCGACAGTGGCAAGGAACCAAAACGACATCGGTGACAGAAATGGAGAAAAAACCATGGGAGAAACCAGGCTCAGTCGTGGGGCCAGTTCTCCTCTGGCCAGACGAAAACCAGCATGGCATGGTTTAATTCCAGGCTGCAACACAGGTCAGATTGTGCAGATTTTGACAGAAGAAGTTGCTTGAAATATCTTGAAATATGTGTGTGCTCATTTTGATTGTCACCAGAAAAGACAGTTAACTTTATGAATTGGAAAAATTGTGATACTAAATTTGGTGCCCATACTCCTATGTGACCATTGAAAGATCTTTTTTTTTTAAAAGGGGCATCGCAACATTTAATATACACTTGCATGACTGGAAGTCTTTGCATGGATTTTGCACAAATTTGATCTGTTCCAATGTGCAAAACATGCCAGACGGGCTGAATGAAAATGCAAATTTACTCTCTGACAGTAAATGAAATGAAATCAAAATCACTTTCACAGACTTTTAAATGTTCCCTCCTGGTGGAATGACCTGCCCAACTCAATCCGTGCAGTTGAGTCCTTAGCCATCTTCAAGAATCGGCTAAAAAACAATCTTTCCATATTATTTGACACTCTTCTCTAGCTTCTCTATTCTAATTCTATTTTTTTTTTTAATTCTATCTATTTGTTTTATTTTTATTTATTATACAATTATCAAAGCAAAAAAGGCCTCTAACACTAACTTGCTCTATTTTTTATCTGTTTTTTTTCTTTTTATTTAAGTATTAATAAAGATAAAACTTGGTATGTGTACTGCATTAAGCTAACTGAGACTTGTTATAGCACTTGCATATTATTGCTCTTTTGTTGATTTTGATTGCTTCCTTTGTCCATTTGTAAGTCGCTTTGGATAAAAGCGTCTGCTAAATGACTAAATGTAAATGTAAATGGCACTTATGGAAAAGCAGGAGGTATACAAAGCAATGCGCAGCTTTCTGTTTCTGACACCCACTTGTCATGGAGAAGAAAGGAAGTCAAACAGTATTTACATGCTTTCAAACAGCCAATTGGATTTTTGTATTCGCTATGTTGCTTCTCACAGTGCGATGGAAAAGAGATTAGACCTCTATGTGCAAAAATCACATTGTCACATTGATGGCATGCAAATGTTCGTGTTGGTCTGAACAGATGCAAGAACAGCCGTTCATTCAAATTAAAATGTTTATCACATTGAACATTTTTCTTGGTGTGAACAGGCCTTTGCAGTTGAAAACCAATGGCCTGTGTGTTTACTCTAGCAAAAGCATGCACATTAGCTAGATTTGATTGCAAAAAAACAGTTTATTATTCTTTGCTGTCAGATTTTATTCTCAATGTGAAATATGTTTGTTGGAACATAATCTTGAATAACTGGTTTGGATCTTTCAGACTTTCCCTATTTAAATATATGTGTAGTTGCGTGATTTGAAATTGCTGGACTGGGACATTTTAAAATGTCCACCAAGTCCACTGACTGCAAAAAAAACTGCATTTAAAAAATATATATTTTGTAACATTATAATCAATTTAATGTGTCCTTGCTGAATAAAATATATATTTTTTTATCTTACTGATCCCAAACTTTTGAACAGTAGTGCGTGCTTGTTTCTCCAGTATCTAATTTAGTGGACAGTTTTAGATATCCTGGCCCACAGAAAAAGATGAGGTTCAATGGAACTCATTTGCATTGTATTGGTAAATTATATTAAGACCCTGCCCACTCAGACTCCCGCAGATGCGGGCCAGTCGGTCCCACGGGAAAGCTCATCATGTCCTGTTTTTGTAATGATTTCAGCAGTTGCATGGTGAATTGCAGTGCCGCTGTATTGCAAATCTAAGATTTGAGTGTAATTAGTTGGAGACTTACATTCATTCCACAAAGCCCATTTCTTAACGCTGATGTGGAGCATTTTCTAAATGAAGATGAGTCATACTCTGATTCTTAGGCTCAGGGGACCATCATAGTCCAAAGGTAAAGTTGAAATAAATTAATCATTTCTCTCTCACTCGCTCTGTTTCCCCCTCACTGCCTCATTAAAAGCAGAGTTACCACAAATAATAAAATATTCACCATACTTGATTTAATTATCATACAGAAAAGTTTTCAATTTTACTGCGTTGTTTGTGTTTAACCAGTGGGTATGAAATGTCAGCTTTGAATGCAAATTCCAGCATCTGCAGAGCTCAAGTTGTTTTTCCTCATATAAATCAATATGAGATCCTTTATCGTGCACAATTCATATCTCCGTGTCTGTGTGTGAGTGTGAGAGAAGGGGGATGTTTGTGTGGCCACATGGCATTTATCACAGTGCAGCCCTTCTGATGTTTGTTTCTTCTGGTGGTTCATTTCAAATGATGAATTCTCTATTGCAATATTTAAACATGCAGACTCCAGAACCTAAAATGATGATTTCCTAACAGTGCATCTAATAAAGTTCATGGGCGTGTAATATCAAACATGTACTGTATATATGTCTGTAGGTTGTATCACTACACCCAGCATCAGGTCACTAACCAAGATTGCTGTACATCAACTGTAACGTCCCTCAGACAATGAGACATTTGTCAAAATATTCCACTGCTGTGACTAATCCCCATCAACGTAATATACCTCCAGGTAATATATTACAATATGCACAGGGTTTCATAGCACCATCTGTCCACACTGCAACTGTGCCATAGAAACAGGCTATAAAATTGTATATGATTATGATTCTGTTTCTCTCAAATGCTCTTATTATGCATGCAGGAGCACTTTGGTGTTTTTCAAACTAATGAAAAATATCTCCCTGTTATTAGAGTTAGCTGGCCGCACCCCTTTTCAAACAAATCCATTCAACTAGCATTCTGGGGATTTCCTATAAGATCTGGTACCGTCGGTGGTCAGAAGTTTTGAGGTGAAATGGGGGAAGATGCCTCCTTAAGATCCGTGTGTATTTACTGCTAAATTGTAACATATGGTTGTGTGTTTATCACATACAGGATAATGAATCATCTATTATGTTCCATTTCATGGGAACTTCGAACTGCGTCCTCTAGGGGTCGCTATGGGGAACGCCTCATCGTGACCCGTGTCTGAAGCATACATTGAAAAAAACACCAACAACACGTTGGCCGGCGACAGCCATGACATCACTACCGGTGCGACTATAGTATAAATAGGCACCGGGAGAACACATCATCCTCTTCTTTGTCTTCATTGACTGCTTTGTTTGAAGCGTGCATTTCTGTGGTAAGAGCGATCTCTATTCATATCATTATGGCGAGCACTAGCAAAGCGTTTAGAGGATGTGTGCATCCGTGTTGTCGTTGTTTAACATCTGATGACACACACGATCTATGCGTTATTTGTTTTGGGCGAAGAGCACGCACGCGATGTCTCCGAGGGGGCAATCGGCGTGCACCGCGAGCGTTTTTTTCAAGGAAAAAGCTCTGCTCTCGTTTGTCTCTCTTTTCGAGGAAAGAGGGGCAGCCATCTGCTTCCCGCGATTCAGGATCCACCGCTGCTGAGGCACGCTGCTGTGGATCTGGCCGATGAGTTTGAAGAGGGGTTTTCCCTCTCGCGATCGTCAACTGTGGACGAGAGTGAGCCACTGGAGGATGACGAGGCTGAGCTTTCCCAATCCTCCTGCCCTGCGTATGATGAGCTTTTGAAAGTTATGGATCGCGCCACGGCGAGGCTTTACTTGCCGTGAAGCGGGTGAAGAAAATGACATTGTGAGGTCATCTATTTAAAAAAAAACAAAAAAAAAAAAAAAAAAACAAAAAAAAACTTTTTTTTCTGGCCGAACCCTCCAGCACCGGTGAGCCATTCCATTCTCTGTTTTGTGCATACAGAGATGAGAAGGAATGGAAGAAGACCGTTTTTTGCTCCCGCATCCAATCGATTCCAGCGCATAAGAGTTATGCAACATCGAGGCAATCGCGAAAGCGTATGAGGAAGAGGTGCCCTATCGAGCGACGCTGGCTCAGATATTTCTCTATGGTGAGGACGTCCTCTTGTATTAAGACTGTCCCTCCTGGCAATCTCGCTCTAATGGCCAGGCATCCGCAGGCACAGCACGGTCGGGCTGTGCTTGATTGCCAGTGAGGGTGATGCTCCAAGCATATCAGGTCTGGCCGCTCGGACAGACCGGATTATAAGTCATGCAGGGCCTTTCTACGAATGAGGTAGCTGAGTGCGGGAAATGTCAGCGAGCTCTCAGCGGACTTAACGAAGGTCAGGTTCTAGAGCTAGCAACGAACAACCCAAGGGGTCCTGGCCTGTCTCGATTTGAGGATCAGAGACTGGCTCAAAAGGCTAATGTCGTGGCTCGCACTCCTCCCCCGCCCGCGGGTAAGGGTAGGAAAAATAGCGGGTCAAATGAAGGTAAGTAAAATACCTAAGGGATGTGATCCAGACAAGGAGTCAGCGCTTTTGTCCGGATCAGAATGATACCTCAGTATCTACTCATTTCCTTCGGGGGTTTTACATCTGCCCATTTCTTCCCCTTTCTAATTCCCCTATAACCACCAGCACTCCACCTGACCGAGGTTAGGTAGGAATTCCTGCATTACAGTCTCCAATGCTGGACCTATGATGTTTGGTTGGTTCTATTGCTTCATAGTGATCACCTTACTGATGGTCCGGACCAGAGGTTTCTTCGGACGGGGCTCCGACGCGGGAACCATGGTGTGCGAGTACGATCCATCCTAAATAAAGAAATATTATATATATATATATGTGTGTGTGTGTGTATAAACTAATGAGCTGGTGTTTGTGTGTATAACCCTTCTGCTAGTTTATTTGCCGTGTTTCCCGGGACCTGTGTGTTTCTGTCTTTTTTCTAGGGTAGGTCCTCGATGAGCATCCCCTCTGCTGGGTTCAGAAACTGGGGTGCTCGACTGGCAGTGCTTATTTCACTCGTCGATATACAGTATGTCCAGACGGTACGATAACGGGTTTCGGGTCATACTTCAGTTGGATTTGCGGCCAGGTCACAGGCTTTGCGGGAGCCGTAATTGATTCAGTAGGCCCCAGCACCAGCTGCAAAGATTCCTGGACGTCCGGGTGGGCTTTATGTTTCAGGCTCCCTGTGGGTATACCATATCTAAGTGCCTAAGGGGCCCCGCTCACCAGGAGATCCCTCTTGCGGAGGCATCGCGAGCAGGGAAGTATAGGGGCATTTGCGAGAACCGCATTCTGTGTATGCTTTCAGCAGTCTCACCTCACCTTAAAGGGTTGTCTTGTGAGCTTTCTCTTCTCCCGTTTGGCTCAGGTACTTCGGATCTGTGAGCAGATGCTTGGAAAAACTCTTAAATCCATAACTATGGTAAGTTTACACACGTTAAGCTTGGCGCACTTCTAAAAAGCAATAAGTGTAAGTATGCACGTGTAGGCTTGGCCCACTTTTCTGAACATGGATGGTAAGGAGTTAGGCGTGATGAGCCTCTTTCCTTTCTCTGAGTGGTTTCGACCCGGTACCCTTGGCCTCACTCAATTAGTGTGTTCTTCGACACACTCTGGAAGCACGCTCCCTCACCATTGAGGTATTGTGAGCATGGGGTTTTCTCGAGCATTTAATTATCTATGAGGATGTTGTATTCCTGCTCCAGGGGCTGTTCTCTTGTAGTGCGAGCAGTGTCCTTTTATCAAAGAGGGTACATATGAGGCCCACTACTCATTCTGAATTTGGAGTTCTCCTCTCACATGAGAAGTTAATTTCTCTGTTTTTCCAGAGCACCTGGAACGAGCAGCATCAGGTGGATTAGGCCCTTTCTCTGCCTCTCTGATGGGTTTTTTGGTTAGCTTGCAGTACGCTTACCCTTCTGGTTTTACAATCACGCTGTAGGTCGAGCCCGCTCTCTTTGAGAGCTGGGTTTGTGCTCCCTCATCTAAGGTAAATTACTGCTAGCCGTTCCAACATTGGAACATGCTGTAGGTTGAGCTCCCTCGCCATTGAGAGCTGGATGTTCTCCCCCAGCTAAAGATTTACTGCTAGCCACTCCAGCATAATACCTTAGATCGAGTTGATGACTTCTCAAACACAGCATTTTGGGATGCACCATTTCCATCTATGGGTTGCTCTTTCAGAGTGCCACGAGAACCCCTTAAAACGGTATTTTTAAATCCATGTTATGATAAGTGTGCACGCAAAGTCTAAGTGCACTTCCTAAAATCCATGCTGTGGTAAGTTCGCACATCAAGCATTTTGCGTTCTTTCTAAAAATCCTGTATGGTAAGAGCTACGCGCAACAGCTTCGTGCTCTTTCTGTGTGGTTTAAAACCCCGGTTCCGCCTTGGGCACCACCACTCTTATGTATCCTCTGGATACCTACTTTAATAGGGTGTTGCTATTAGGGGTCTGTTGAGACAGTTCTTTCAGCATATGCAGAGCATGCGGTAGACCCTGTGTGATAGGCCAAGACTTAGTATGATTCTACGCTCTTGGTCGTATTCCCTTAAAGGAACTTATTCCTGATTCCAAGCCTTGAGCTCTAGCCCGGGCCCAGGAGTTCTGGCCCTAAAAAGTACATTTTTTGGGGGTATGAAGTTTAGGCCTTTGGCCATAGGGGATAATGTCACTGACAGCCGTCTAACGTCCCAGAGGCGACTCCCATAGCAATATGGTAGAGTTGGTACTTCGTGCTCGCCATGGTTCTGGCATGCACTCCCCTCAGGCATGGTTGGCGGGTATACCATTCCAGAGCTACGCGCAAAAACCCCTAGAGGACTCAGTTTGAAGTTCCCATGAAAGGGAATGTCTTGGGTTACTTATGTAACCATGGTTCCCGGAGTAGGGAACGAGACACTGCGTCCTCTAAGTTCCTTGCCATGCTGCGGACGCAAGCTTCAAACGAAGAAGTGAATCACATGTTCTCCGAGTTGCCATATTTCGGTACTACTATATAGATGCGTCTACTGGTTAGTGTAATTCATTGTGCTTTATATAGTCATACTTTACTGTGCCCAAACGTGGTTGTTGTTTTTTTTCAATGGTATGCTTCAGACACGGGTCCGACGAGGTGTTCCAGGAGGTAGGACCTCCTTAGAGGACGCAGTGTCCTCATTCCCATAATCAGGGAACCATGGGTACTAGAGTAAACCTTACGACGTGATTCAATTATTTTACGTTTGGCTTATCTTAGCACAGAATTAAAATCATGAAAGGGGGGGGCCATCTTGCCCCATATATTTTGGATACAACGACCCAGGCTATATGAGGGCTAGATAGCCACTCAAAGTTAATTAGATTTGTTCAACATAATTGTTCAAGAAAACATTTATTATTACAATGTTGAAACAGTTGTACTGCGTGATTGATTGATTGCTTGATTATTTATTTATATTTAATAGATCTTTAATAATTAATTTATTTGAAATAGAAAATATTGTGTAGTAATGTAAAAATCGTTTGATCAATTTAATGTGTTCTTGCTGAAAATTACAGTTCTTTCTTTCCAAAAAAAAAAAAAGAATAAGACTGACCCCAAACTGTTAAATGGCAGTGTATGTACATGTTGATGTAATTTATGAGAAGAAATGAGTAACTGAATGACTGGGATCTTGTCATTTATTCAATTACTAATTTCTTCACATAAATTACATCAAAATGTACATACACTGCCATTTAACAGTTTGGGGTCAGTCTTGTTCTTTTTTTTTCTTTTTTTTTGAAAGAAATGAATAATGTACTTTTATTCAGCAAGAACATATTAAATTGAAAGAGATACATCTGAATTACCTATAGGATAATAGAGATCTATATTTTTAACTGAGGAATGTCAATTCAAATTGATTGATTCTACTCAGTTGAGCTCTAAGTTATGATGAATGATAAAGATCTTTGAAATATACATCTAATTTGTGGAATTATTGAATAATAACTCCATGAATTATAATAATTTTAAACACCAGCAACAACATGTCATTATGTCATTAATGACTGTAAGCAAAATGAAAGGTTTAGAAAGATATACCATATACTGTACATTATGAGGGTATCTTTCATGAGACATTTTATAATGTCAAACAAGATCTTGGAGGTTACCCAAGCCTGATGTATCTTACAGAAATGACAGTTGTACAGCATCAAAGGGAATGAATGGAATCACATGAGAAAACCTCAATATATTTTATCAACAATCTGACAATCCTCTTAGCGAATACAGGCACATCTCTGTCAGAAGTAATCCAATAGAGATTTCCACAGCTACAAGAGGATAGAGGCGGAACGGCGGGCCTGGTGCCCTTTATGACCCATCAGCGGACTGATTACAGTGCGTGGCTGAGATGGTGTGAGCCCGCTGTGATAACCTCCACCTGATGTGCCCCACTTATCCTCTGTAGACATCAGACATATACTGATGGGTAATTTTCCAAAACACACTATAAACTACTGAATCATCTCAGTATGGAAGCAACACTGTTTAAGCTGAGCATCTCATGCAAACTGTTGTGAAAAATGACATCAAGGACTGTGAGGGGGCCAAACTGAATTAATGCTTTAACTGTTACCAGAAACACTGTTAAGAGAGGCTGTGAGGAGGAGAAGATTGAGTGGATTGATCTGTCAGGAGATGTTCACCGTCACAGGGCTAAATGTTATCAGGCATGTATGTTCTCCATTCATTCACTCAGAGTCACACACACGCTGTGCTAAACCATTAGAAATGATCACTGTGAAAGGAGCTTTCTTTGCACTTACAGGGCAATTAAAAATCATAAAATATCTTATTTTGTATTTTGAGTGAGTGTAAATGACAGAATTTTCATTTTTGGGTGAACTATCCCTTTAAGACAATGAAGTTTAATGAAACATTTCGTTGCAAGGAATACTATTTTTCTATGATCACTGACTGTTGATGTTAAAGATGTTTACATGGTTAGATACTGTAATTTTACCTACAGTATATAAGTCTATATTTACAAGGTTAGACCATACTGACATCCATTCTAAAGCTCCAGCACCCAACTGAATTCTCTCTAAGAGTTCTGTGCCCTGATTTGGTTCCCTTATTTGAGACACAAATTCTAATCTGAATCTTAATTACTGTGTGAATTATTAATTAACTGTGGCCTGGGTGCTGACAGCAAGACTAATATAAGTCAAAAGTCAGTTTCTAAATGTGCTAGAATAATTTCCTGAGGAAAGTAAAACGGGGAAATGTGTAATCCATTCATTGTTACCCTTGAAAGCTTACTTTATATGTAATACTTGCTATTTCTGGTTCCATTTACAAACAGCATTAATGGAGTAACATCTTCACAGTCATGGGAGGGGGAATGATATATACGTTCTCTGTATATTGTTCTGTAAATGTGTGATACATAAGTCACAATAAATTCAACAAAAGATGGAAGCACTTTTTAATAAATGTCACATACAGTAGTGTAACCTCCTCTATCTGTCCTTTTATTTCATATACCGCTTTACTGAACACTTTCACAGTCATTATTCCATCACATATGATTTCTTGCTTGTCTTCTTCCCAAAGCACCTCCATGCTTCTCCTACTGTGGCACCTTGTGTGGTTTGCCCTGATGAGAATCCTGCTTCTGTAGATCAGATTTAGAGTGGTGAGCTGAAATGTCAGACAGCTGATGTGCTGTATATGTATTCTGACCTTGATGCTGCTGCAATACTTTTGTTTCAGATTATAGTGTGACTGACAACAGGACTGCTGATGGGCAGTCATTACACCAACTGATACAAGGTACCGAAACATCAGTTCCCAAATTCTTGCAAGAGTCACCCACTTTTTATAACTTATGTGTACAACAGTTCAGAAGTTGATCTTTTACAGCTTAGCTGTGTAGTTTTAGCTGTTTCACCTGAGTGTTGTTAATCTTACTGATTAAAACAGATAATGAAGAAATTTCTTAAAGAAAATAAAGAAAATACATTCAATAGATTTAATATTACATTTACATTTAATCATTTAGCCGAAGCTTTTATCCAAAGTGACTTACAAATAAGGAGAACCATAGAAGCAATCAGACCAACAGAGAGCAACAGTATACAAGTGCTGTGACAAGTCTCAATTAGTCTAGTACAGTACACATAGCAAGGTGTTTTATTTTATTTTAAATAAATAGAATAGAATAGAATAGGTAAGTGCTAGTATTAATTGGTCAGGTGCTGGCAATGTTTTTTGAAAATGGCTAAAGACTCATTCCACCAGCTGGGAACAGTCCAGGAAAACATCCGTGAGATTGATTTTGTGCCTCTTTGGGATGGCACAAAAAAGTGCCGTTCACTCGCAGAACGCAAGCTTCCAGAGGGTGCATTAGTCTGAAATAGCGAGTTTAGGTATATTAGTGCAGTGGTTGTCTTGTAGGCAAACATCAGTACCTTGAATTTGATGCAAGCGGCTATTGGCAACCAGTGCAATCTGATGAAGAGAGGTGTGACGTGTGCTTTCTTCGGCTTGTTGAAGACCACCCATAGGAAAGAAAAATCAAAAGTGAGATCTCTTTAACATCTCAAATATTTCTCCTAGACAGAAATTAGTTTACTTTAAGAAAGAATTTAATTTTTGCTTGAGTCTCCTGCATCTCAAACTTGTCTCCTGAGACAAAAACTCTAACACTCTGACATTTGTCTCCTTTAAAGTTTTAGAAGAAACCTCATCATGATCACACACTGTACTCAGATTTTTCTCCTACACTAAAGACCTGGGAGCTCTCACATTTGTCTCCTTCAAAGTTTAGAAGAGATCTCAAGAACATCACACACTGTGCTCAGATTTTTCTCCTAAACTAAAGACTCTGGTGGTCTCATATTTGTCTCCTTTAAAGTTTTATAAGAGACCTCATCGTCATCTCACACTGTGCTCAGATTTCTCTCCTTAGCTAGAGACACTGGATCTCTCACATTTGTCTCTTTTAAAGCTTTAGAAGAGATCTCAACAACATCACACACTGTGCTCAGACAAATGTCTCAATATGAGCTCAAACATTTCGGTTACACTTTACTTGAAGGGGTGTGCATAAGACTGACATGACACCTTCATAATCATGACATGACACCTACATAATCATGACATGACACATGTCATTAATATGAAGGGTTTTTATGCATGTTTTATGACAACTGTCATTAAGTGTCATTCGCTCTGTTATGTAATTTTTAATGCAAAGATGACATTGTTTGAGATGTCTTTGTTATGGGCTATGGTTAGGGGTAAGGGTAGGGGTAGGGTTAGGTTAGGGTTAGGTCAAATAATGTCATATTTGCATTAAAAATGACATAACTGAGCGGATGACACTTAATGACAGTTGTCATAAACTTGAATAAAACCTCCTTCATATTCATGACATGTCATGTCGTGATTATAAAGGTGTCATGTCAGTCTTATGCACACCCCTTCAAGTAAAGTGTTACCAACATTTCTACCATATAATATGTATTAATAATCAAATTAGTCAATTAATAATCAAGACGGAGTCATAAGCCAATTATGTGAGAGATCCAGTGTCTCTAGCTAAGGGAAAGAAAAATCTGAGCACAGTGTGTGATGATGATGAGATCTTGTTTGAAACACTGGAAGAGACCAATATGAGACCACTAGAATCTTTAGTTTAGGAGAAAAATCTGAGCACAGTGTGTGATGACGATGAGGTATCTTCTAAAACTTTAAAGGAACAACATGTGAGTGTTAGCGTTTTTGTGCTAAGGAGACAAGTTTGAGAACAGAGACCCAAGCAAAATCTCAATTCCTAACCTTATTTCTGTCTAGGAGAAATATTTGAAATGTTAAAGAGATCTGCCTTTTGATTTTTCGTTCCTCTGGGAAGTCTCCATTTGATGTTAAAGTAACCTCATGTATGTCTAGCAGAAACATTTGGAATGTTAAAGAGATCTCTTTTTATTAAATTTTTTTCTCCCCTCTGGTTAGCTTCAATGTCATTTATCAACACCATTTCAATCAAACACAAAACATGCATTGTCATATTTGAAGTTGTTTAATGTAGACAGTGTTTTATTGCACAATGACTTAACAGAGGAAACCATAACCTATATTTACATGCATGCCAAAATGGGCTGTACAAGACAACATTTTAATGCTAAACAAAGCAAAAAACTGGTACACTAACATGCCCGGCTCCACAATTAAACCGTTGAGGTTGCTTGTTAAATTAATGCAGCGGTGCCTCTCTTCGCTCTATATATATATATATATATTATCTATATACGTGGGAAAAAAAGTATTCTAGTTCAGCCACCAATTGTGGCAAGTTCTCCCCTTAAAAGAATGAGAGAGGCCTGTAATTTTCATCATAGTTATACCTCAACTATGAGAGACAAAAGGAGAGAAAAAAATCTAGAAAATCACATTGTAGGATTTTTAATGAATTTATTTGCAAATTATGGTGGAATTTAAGTATTTGGTCAATAACAAAATTTACTTTGTTATATACCCTTTGTTGGCACTGACAGAGGTCAAACGTTTTTCGGTAAGTCTTCACAAGGTTTTCACACACTGTTTCTGGTATTTTGGCCCATTCCTCCATGCTGATCTCCTCTAGAGCAGTAATGTTTTGGGGTTGTTGCTGGGCAACACGGATTTTCAACTCCTCCAAAGATTTTCTATGTGGTTGAGATCTGGAGACTGGCTAGGCAACTCCAGGACCTTGAAATGCTTCTTAACGAAGCCACTCCTTCGTTGCCCGGGAGGTGTGTTTGGGATCATTGTCATGCTGAAAGACCCAGCCACTTTTCATCTTCAATGCCCTTGCTGATGAAAGGAAGTTTTCACTCAAAATCTCACGATACATGGCCCCATTCATTCTTTCGTTTACACGGATCAGTCGTCCTGGTCCCTTTGCAGAAAAACAGCCCCAAAGCATGATGTTTCCACCCCCATGCTTCACAGTAGGTATGGTATTCTTTGGATGCAACTCAGCATTCTTCCTCCTCCAAACACGACAAGTTGAGTTTTTACCAAAAAGTTTTTTTTGGTTTCATCTGACCATATGACATTTTCCCAATCCTCTTCTGGATCATCCAATGCTCTCTAGCAAACTTCAGACGGCCTGGACATGTACTGGCTTAAGCATGGGGACACGTCTTGCACTGCAGGATTTGAGTCCCTGGCGGCGCAGTGTGTTACTGATGGTAGCCTTTGTTACTTTGGTCCCAGCTCTCTGCAGGTCATTATAGGTCCCCCCGTGTGGTTCTGGGATTTTTGCTCACAGTTCTTGTGATCATTTTGACCCCACGGGGTGATATCTTGCGTGGAGCCCCAGATCGAGGAGATTATCAGTGGTCTTGTATGTCATCCATTTTCTAATAATTGCTCCCACAGTTGATGTCTTCACACCAAGCTGCTTACCTATTACAGATTCAGTCTTCCCAGCCTACTGCAGGTCTACAATTTTGTTTCTGGTACCCTTTGACAGCTCTTTGGTCTTGGCCAAACTTGAGTTTGGAGTGTGACTGTTTGAGGTAGTGGACAGGTCTCTTTTATACTGATAACGAGTTCAAACAGATGCCATTAATACAGGTAACGAGTGGAGGACAGAGGAGCCTCTTAAAGAAGAAGTTACAGGTCTGTGAGAGCCGGAAATCTTGCTTGTTTGTAGGTGACCAAAAAATTTTACCGAGGAATTTACCAATTAAATCTTTAAAAATCCTACAATGTGATTTTTTTCTGGATTTTTTTTTCTTATTTTGTCTCTCATAGTTTAGGTATACTTATGATGAAAATTACAGGCCTCTTTCTTCTTTTTAAGTGGGAGAACTTGCACACTTGGTGGCTGACTAAATACTTTTTTGCCCCACTGTATATATAAGACGGTTATAATCACTCATCTTAGTTCATCGCGACCTCACAAAGTTACATTATAATCAATGAAGTGCTCAATGCTGCACAATGAAACTCTTATTTAAATGGGGAGTCATCTCAATTATCACCAGTAAAATATGGAGTGCCACAAGGATCTGTCCTAGGTCCTCTGCTATTTTCGATATACATGTTGCCCCTTGGTAATATTATTAGATAATACGGGATTAGTTTCCACTGTTATTCTGATGATACTCAACTATATATCTCAGATGACCAGATGAAACTTCTAAATTATCTTAGCTAACAGAGTGTGTTAAAAATGTAAAAGATTGAATGACCAGTCATGTTCTCCTATTAAATTCAGATAAGACAGAGATATTACTTATTGGACCAAAAGACAGTACACAGAATCTCTTGGATTACAATTTGCAACTAGACGGATGTACTGTTACTTCCTCTACAGTCAAAAATTTGGGTGTTATATTAGACAGCAATTTGTATTTTGAAAATCATATTTCCCATTTTACAAAAACGGCATTCTTCCATCTTATAAACATTGCCAAGTTACAAAACATGTAACCTGTTTCTGATGCAGAAAAACTAGTTCATGCATTCACGACCTCTAGACTGGATATTGTAATGTACTGCTAGTGGTTGTCCTGCATCTTCAATAAACCAGCTACAGATAGTCCAAAATGCAGCGACTAGAGTCCTTACCAGGTCAAGAAAATATGATCATATTACTCCAATTTTACAGTCTCTGCACTGGCTACCTATTAAGTTCCGTATCAGTTACAAAATATTATTACTTACCTATAAGGCCCTTAATGGTTTAGCTCCTGCTTACCTAACTAGTCTTCTACCACGCTACAATCCATCATGCTCCCTAAGGTCGCAAACTCTGGACTTTTGGTAGTACCTAGGAAAGCAAAGTCCACTAAAGGAGGTAGAGCTTTTTCGCATTTGGCTCCCAAACTCTGGAATAGCCTTCCTGATAACGTTCGGGGTTCAGACACACTCTCCCTTTTTAAATCTAGATTAAAGACACATCTCTTTGCCAAGCATTCAAATATGCATCTCATAATCTGCACTGCGTTATATCTGATCAAATGCACATTATTATTCTTTAGTTTGGGTTAAACAAATCATTTTGCTTGGTTGGAACAGCAGCTATGCTAATTATGTCTCTATTTGTTTGATTGACACGGGATGTAACTAGGATTTACACAAGCTTCAGTCTGGATCCAGAACACCTGAGAAGAGATGATGCCAAACCCTGAAACAACATACAGAACTACCACATTTTGCTATAAGTTTGATTGCATCATAATAATTGCTGTTTATAGTGTTCATCGTCTGTTTGATTACGTCTTTTAATTGATTTTTCCGTACATTTCTGTCATATGTACATTAACTGACATTCACCACTTATAAGCTACCACTAAATATTGTAGAAACTTAATTTGCTGTAAAGTTGCTTTGCAATGATTTGTATTGTGAAAAGCGCTATACAAATAAACTTGAATTGAATTGAAAAAATTGAATTATTTACATCGCGTCTACACTTTGTTGTAATGAAATGATTCGTGCTGAACACAACACCTGAACAAAAACTCTGGCGATTTGAGTGGTGAGTGGATTCTAACTTAAAAGCCTCTGACTGTCTGTTGTGTTCAAGAAATCAACAGATATGTCTGTGATTAGCTACTTTGCTCAACGCTGCAAAAACATAATAGAAATCGATCTCCAGAGCGCAAATCATAACGTACTGGATAGTTTGCCAAATGTGCAATGAAATGCTATTATTACAGCTTTAACTGAGCATGCTATTGATTTCGTTTGAGCACTCTCTAGCACCCCCATTGAACCGGGCCTGTACACTAGTGTTACATTTGTTAATTTACTTGTTGAAGATAAATATAAACTAGTAACCGTTGATATTCTGAAATGTTTAATTCTATTTAATTATATAGTTTTAGTATTTACAATATTAGTCAAAGTTTAACGTTTCTCCTAAAATAAAACTGAAGACATCTTAAGACAAAGCTGATGTCTCAATGAGACATATAAGAGAATCACCTCTTAGTATCCTGAGCGTAGAGTAACCTGTCAGGGTCATAGCCTTGTGGGCAGCACATCCTTGTGAAGACACAACTACACCTCAGGCAGCATGAGTTCGAGTCCCAGCTAAAGGTACTTTCCTGCTCCTGATGCCTTTTTACCTGTCTCATTTCCTGTCTCTACTCCTACTGTCCTGACCATTAAAATGTGAAAAACCCCAATGTAATCAAGAAAGAAAGAAAGAGCAACCTCTGAGCCATAAAACATTTTTTATAATAGGGTGTTGAAAGAGATTACAGCAAGACAATACAGAGTTCTCCCATGTTTCTCACAGTTCATTCTCATTTTGGACTCCTTTCTCTCAGATATTTCTCAAGTCTCATTTGTGTCTACTTCTATTTCTCCTAAGGAATTTTAGGAGAAACATCTGAGACACTGTTGAGACTAAAATGAGAAATACACGAGAATTACAACTAAGTCTCCTGAGGTTAGAAAGATCAACCACTGAGCAATACATTTTTCCTAGGGCACTCTCCTGCTGCATTCTGGATCAGTGGCAGAGGCTTGATAGTACATGCCGGAAGGCCCACGATAGTCCAGTCTGGAGAGAACAAGAGCTTGAACATGGAGTTGTGGAACCTGCTCTGATAAGAAGGGTCTAATCTTCCTAATGTTGTATAAAGCAAATCTGCAAGGCCGGGATGCTGTAGCAATATGGTCTGTGAAGCTTAACAGATCATCGATTACAACTCCAAGGTTCCTGGCTGTCCTAGAAGAAGTTATGGTTGATGAACCTAGCTGTATATATAAGTTGTGATGAAGTGCTGGGCTGGCTGAGACCATGAGCAGTTCTGTCTTAGCAAGGTTGAGTTGAAGGTGATGGTCCATCCAGCCAGAAATGTCTGTTAGACATGCTGAGATGCGAGCAGCTTTCGTCGGATCATCAGGATGGAATGAGGTAGAGTTGAGTGTCATCAACATGGCAGTGATAGGAAAAGCCATGCTTCTGAATGACATATCCTAATGGTGACATGTAGATGGAGAAGAGAAGTGGACCAAGCACTGAGCCCTGAGGAACCACAGTAGCCTCACCCCTCCATGACACCCTGAAGGACCTACCTGAGAGGTAAGACTTGAACCACTGGAGTGTGGTTCCTGAGACGCCCATCTTCATGATGGTGGGCAGGAGGATCTGGTGGTTAACTGTGTAAAAACTTTAGACGGATCCAGCAAGATGAGTACTGAGGATATGGAAGTTGCTCTTGACAGTCTCAAGGATTCATAAACTGAGAGCAGGGTAGTCTCAGTTGAGCGGCTGGTTTTGAAGCCAGATTTGTTGTTGTCCAGGAGGTTGTTCTGTGCAAGGAACATGGAGAGTTGGTTGAACACAACTCGCTTGTGTCTTTGCAATGAACGGAAGAAGGTATACCGGTCTGTAGTTTTCTAAAAGTGTTGGATTTAGAGAGGGTTTCTTAAGCATGAAGTTTCTTCATTTTCTGCTTAAATGCTGTGGGAAATGTACGAGTGTGAAGAGAGGTGTTGATAATGAGAGTGAGCGCAGGTATAACTGAAGAAGAAATGGCCTAAAGGAGGTGAGTGGGGATAGGATCAAGCGGACAAGTAGTAGGATGATATATATATATATATATACAGTATATATATATGGGCTTCCAAAAAATGTGTAATCAACAAATGTGTAATCTTTAGTCATTTTAAACCAGCCATAGACAATATTTTGGACATATTGAGAAAAACCAAAGAATTGAGCTACTGTTAAAGCATTCATTCTTCTTGCCTCAAATCTGTTCTTGTGCCACTCATGGCCCACGTTAAGATGTATGTGCAGATGGCAAAGCGTCAGAAAATGCACAGTATGGACTCATCCTGACTCATTTCTTCACATCACAACAAACAACCCGGGACAAACTGTGCAGGAAGTAAATAAAGCATTAATGGCAGATTTTGTTTAGCTTTTTATGTTAGGCCTCAAAGCCCTGCTGCTCAGCAAATCAAATGCAGAAGAGTGCCAAGAGCTGCACGCGGGCTGGGTGACTCTTCTCAGGGGGACACTGGATGAGGAGATGACTATGGAGCCGGGGAAGGGTTTGCTAAAAGCAGGAGACAGGGATAATTGGTAATCTGGTTGGTAACAGTTTTCATTCCAAAAAATGAGATGCTAAGTCAGAAATTAATAATGGTTTCAGAAATGTTACAGTTTTTGCCATCTGTCTCTGTGAGTAAGATGTGTATATAACACAGAGACAGTGTTTAAATGCTTCACAAACTTGGTTTGCCACTTCTCAAAGTTTCTTTCTCAAATAAAGTCAATGGACCGTTTATTTTGTGTATTTAAGTCAATACTTTTCAGCAATACTCCATAGTTACCTTGATGTGACGCAACTATTTGACTGATGTATGAAAATAATTGCCACCCGCATGCTGGCCTGCAAATATTTGATAGATTTTCACATGGTAGCAAGTAAAATAATGGCATTTTGGGAAACTGAATGACAAGGGGATGAAATATCAAAGGACGATAAATTCATCTCAGCATGTTCTATGATGAACAACACTTTAAGGGTCATATTATATGAAAAGAAATATTGTTGCCCATGCAAAACTATTTTGCTGGATCAAAGGGAGAATAAGAGTTCTGTTGTTTGTTGACACTCTCCAAGTATTGATCATATTACTGAATATTAGATTTTCGTTTAATATTATTGTAGCATATTTGAATTGCACTCCCATGCAATTATTGCGCACATAGTAATGCACTGAAATCCAAAAATTGATTGTGAAGGCAGATATGTGTTATAATCAAATGCTTCATTATGTACAATCATTTGGCATTTAATATATTGATTATCTGAGTAAAATGAAAAGTAATTATATTATTTAATAATTATTTAAAATAGAAATAATTATATATTACAATTATATTACTGAAAGCATTAAATATTCTGATGTGAAGTTTTTACATATTTCACTATAAAACTTGCTCATTATAAAGGATACAACAGCTGACAGAACTGAAGCGTTTAAACTAATCGTTAATGAGCGACCAGTGTGTAGTACTACATGATCACTAATTGTTGGAGACATGGCCGTCGATTATTTGATTGCATATGCTTCCAATCAGACGGCTTCATATATCAAGGAACCTGCCATTTCTCCTGCTTTGCTGATGTTTGTTGCATCCAAAAGACTATCCTTTTTATTTTAAGTGTCAGTGACCTGATATCTCAGGCTCCTGTTCTGTCAGGGGGACTGATAATACCAAAAGATCTGCCAGAAAAAAAAGAAATGCTGTCTAATGCTCTGCTCTTTGAAGCCACCCTCCAGATCGAATGCTTTATCCAGCATCTTTTTTAAAAGGCAACAGAGAAAGAGAGTGGCAGAGAGTTGTGGTTCCAGAAAGGAAGCGGCATGAGTCTTCCTTTGTTGTTGTTGTTGTTGTTTTTTTCTCCCTGATTTTTCTGCATGGGCAGGATTACAAGTACAACTTCCGTGCGTCATCACCTCAGGTTCATGCACCTCTGAGCTTTTTCTTGGATGAGATGACGGGCTTCAGAGACGAGAGGCTGCACATGTTTCTTTCCCCTCATCTCCTCTCTTCTTCCTTTGAACACTGCTTTGACTGACACCTGCTGACTGGACAGAGAAAAAGCTTCTCTCTCCAGTCAATCTGGACGGTTTGAGAGGAGTGATGCCTCTAAATGTTGTCGCTGAATGTCAGAGATACACAAGCCTTATCTGTTTGAAGTGAGCAGTACTTTTGTAATTAACCTTTAGATTCTGTCATTCAATAACAGGTTTGAATCAGGCTGTGCGCTGTATTGTGCAGCCCCCAGTGCACCATACACATGGAGATGTTGGAGACACTGAGTCTGATCTGTATGGCGAAGTGCTAATTTATGCTCTCAGGATATGTGGCAGGCCTAATTTGCACTTTGATCTGACACTTACCTTGGATGTTTTAACACTTCACTTTGCACTCCACCTCATTCATTCATTAGACAAACACCAACAGCATGGGAGTGCCGAGCGAGGGCAGCAGGGGATGAGTGCACAAATGAGCTGCTCTGCTCGTGATCTTTGACCTTGGATCATGACTTCATGCAAAGATCAGTGAGCAGAAAGGCCTGAGTCACACAAGAGGCTGCAGGAAGCCAGCTGATATTACTGCTCTTAATGGGATTAACATTGTGGCACAAATTGCTTCAATGAATTGCAGAATTCATTTTGCACTTCATATGTCAGTTTCTGGAGAGTAGTTAGTAATTGTTTGACTGTACAAGATGTATTTTGGAGACTTGGAAAGTCTGTTTATGCTTCATGCCAAATCTAATTATGCAGGGTTATGTCAAAAGGGGTATTCATTTTAGCAGTGTTCTGATTCCCAGCCACTTCATTACTAATTTGTTGTGTGCTGTGTTAAAGCTAAAATACAAAATCTCTAATTTGTAGAAGATGTTTAGGAGATTTCAGTAGATATATAAACAGTGTGAAATTATATCAGTTTGAGCTTAAATTTTAAACACCTGTACAGACATTTACATTTAAAGGGGTCATAGGATGCCCAATTTCCATAAGTTGATATGATTCTTTAGGGTCTTAATGGCAAGTCTGTAACATAGTTTGGTTCAAATTTCATTTTCCTTTAAATGTTAATGATCGCTCCTGACCCCGCCCCTCTCTTCCGAGCCGCTCTCAGAGAGTCTGTTTACTTTAGCGGCATTCATCATGAAAATTGCTAATTAGCACATTATTAGGAAAGTCGATTTGCAAAGATTCATTAAAAAATCTTATACTCACTTCTTCTGTAGGTGAAGCTGGATCACGAATGATTCCCACGAACATAGATGCATTTAGGTAGATCGGTGGAGCATTCCCTTCAGAAACAAATGAAATCCACTGCGTCTTTCCGCGCTCAGAGTCGGGATAAACATGACGACTGCTAATGTTCATTTTTTTCATTCAACACAGAACAACTGTCAATCGCTTAGAATCATTCTTGGCTACATCTGCTCCACGGTGAAACCACTGACGGACTGATGACATCTCACTCAAAGACGCCAGTTCAGTCTGTGCTGAAATGCTACTGTCAGTCAAACTATCGTGGGAGGGACCTGTTTTTGGGACATCACACAGACGGATGATTTTGGAATAAGTTGCTTAAAATGCAAAAATCAGGAAGCACAAGCTTTTGTATCAAGTGTTATGTTGGGATCTACCTAAGTTTCAAGAAGTTGTGCAGTCTAAAATGTGTCATACAACCAGGTGTGAATAATGTTTTTGGTGTGTTTTTCTTAAAATAAAGTTAACTTTGGCTGCATGACATATTATTTATTACTTATCTGAGCTGACACAGGAGTCCATTCAGCATGCTAAAAAATGCACACACAATGAAATCAACAGATGCATGAGTATCTTGAATGAAGCCCATATTCATTTAATATACAGATTGTCACTCTAACAGTAGAAAGACATTCATGGAGGAAATAAACCAAATATCCAGCTAAATTTTTCTGTCTTCAAAGCACACTACCATATAAAACTGTAAAACTAAATGTCATCAACCAAACTGTATCTAGTGTTAATGAAAACTGACCAAACTGACTTTTTTTTTTAATCAAGATTGGGTCTAAATGGCAGTAGGTCTGTTATGGCATATCACTTTTGCAAATATATTTGCTGCCACTAATTATACAGTTCACCTTGAAAACTCACCCTGTTTTCTAAATGCATGTTATTGTGAACAATTCATCCTGCAAGTTTCTTTTTTTTTTTTTGCCAATAATTTTTAACCCAAATGTCAACCCACCCAGTCTTCTATTGAAATGACAGTCATTTGCAGACAATCATTTACATTTTCTTTCTTACCATTGACTGCTAGCTATATCTGTTATTTGGTTGTACCATTTTCTAGTACTACAGTGCATAGATCAGAAAATCATAACTGATAGTCAGTTAATTGTAAAAAAAAGAATAGCAACGTGTCTTTGGAGGAAGCCCACACTGTCAACAGGAACCCAGTTAGAGATATGACACATCGGTGTTCAATAAAGACAGTGTTTGTGCATAATCTTGAGATTCCCAGGCATGTTCTGACAGCAACAATAAGAGGATTTGAAAGTCTGTGGAAATGCGGCTGCTATGCTTCCAGCCATTATACAAGACGTTTCATTTGCACCATTCACTTATGAGCAACTGTTTGAGCTCTATTGTGTCTCTTGTCATAATTAAGCTGTACTGAAGTGTGTGAGCAAGCTGCAGTAAATCTGTACCTGATACTCGTATGCCATATATGTAACAGCATCCCTCTCCCCAACTCTCCCTTCTTCAGACCCTGCTGATGACTCATCGGCCAGCCTTATTAAGGACCCAGAGAGACTATGAGCACTTGTGCTCAGCCTTGGACTACGCCATGCTAATTATTTTACTGCACATGCTTCCATTATGAAATAGAGGGGGAACAGTGAACAAGGAAAATGATAACCAGATGAGAAAAAATGAGCAGGGGACAAATTGCATTTGAAATCCTTCAAACCATAATGAAATTGCTTGAAAGATAAGGAAAGGTAAATATATTATTTTCCTTTGAAACAGAAATTTTTCAAAAGTGCACAGTCCGTGCATGTGGTCCGGTGTTAAAGAAGAGGAGGAATCAGTTCTCTTGTTCTACAGCTAAAGGGTTAGTTCACCAAAAAATGAAAAAATGCTGTCATAAATTACTCACCCTCATGTGTTCCAAACCCTAAGACCTCGTCATCGTCAGGACCCCAACTTTAAGATATTTGTTGAAAGCTGAGCCACACGATCGCCATGCTACAGTCGCTGAACGTGCGCCACAAGTGAATTTTCACCTTTTTGGGTGAACTAACTTTAAGTAATCATGTACTATTTGTACCGTGATCCTCTGTCATCAGGAAAAGATATCTTAAACACATCATGCTTAAAAGCAGTTGTTTTTGAACTTTTGCATATGGCAGCTTCCATATATTACATTTGGCATTACCTCACATCTCAACCCACCGTGTGAATTTATGTTGTTTATGCTTTGTGGACAGAAAGAACGTTTTGAGGGTTTGTAGTATATTTTCCAAAAAAAGAAAAAATCTGAATGTATCAGACCTTAGAATGTTAAATTGCCCCACCGTAGTCGCCGTTGTACTCTTTCTTATAAAGAATTCCTGGCCAAAAGGGTAAAAGTATGAAGAAAACTAAACATTTTTAAAGGATAGTTAGCAAAAACGAAAATTGTTGTCTTATTGTTAGTTTATAATGTTATACAAATTTGCAGTTTTTTACCCCATAAAACTCGAAGTATTATTTTATTTTATTTTTTATTTTTTTTTTTTGGAGAGTTTTTTTTCGCCAGACAGTAGGAAACAAATCTTAAATAACAACACTTTTAACGACAACACGTGCAAGAACAATGGCGTATTGTCATAAGTGACATCAAACCTGGCCTGGTAAAAGTGTGGTGTATCTGAAGTATAAACTTAGGACTTATATAAACTTAGTGTATAGAAAATATGTGTAAAACTTTCTCGAAATTCCTCCTGTGCTTCATAGAAAAAAGTAACAACATACAACTTTGAAACATCATGAGGGTAGGATAATAATAGAAGTTGGATGGCCTTCAGGATGTTACTTAAACCCACCTTAAAGAACCAATACTGAGGGAACAGACTAGTAGCCTACTTGAAATTCATAGCATATATACAAAAAATATATATATTTTAAAATCTAAGCATTAAAATCAACATGTTTGTCTTCTGTTAAGTTATATTGCCTGCGTGTTCTGCTGTTTGCCAAAGATCTGAAATGCAATAGAAAGCAAAAGGCATTTCCATCAATACTAAAGTCTTCTAAACAGTCCATTATATTTGTCAAAATTTCTGTCTATCCTCATCAGATGACCTTATCAAAAACTGAGGAGGAGAGGGAAAACACAGAATGACAGTGAGAAGGATATCGCCAACACAGCCATTTCTCTGTAGCAGGAGTTTACGGTTACCTGAGCCAGGCGAAAAAACAAGATTGGCTCGTAGAATATACCGTGGTGTTTTATGGCCGTCTGCGTGACCTCCAGTTTGTCACTAAACTGGCAAGGTACTGGAGGGCCTCCCTCTGTCTATTCATCCCTCCATTCCTTCTGTTCTCCCTCTCATCATCCCTTCCAGTTTAATCTCTCAGATTTGGCAGGAGCTTAATGAGACAGTGGGTGAGTCAGCCACTCTGCTGCTGGAGGTGAGAATTACACTGAGAGAGAGAGAGACAGAAAGAACAAGAGGAATAAGCCGGGAGGTAGAGGAAGATGAGGAGGGATGAGAAAATAAGGGAGAAATATTAAAAAAGAAAAATGTCAATGGCCAGAGAGATAGTCTGATAGAAGGTCCAGGGTGAAAATGCCTCCTACAGTTCAGTAGTATTGCAATAAAGCAGATACAGACTAGATCGAGTCCCATAAGGAGAAGACAAGAACAAAGAAAATATATATACTACATGAAAGGGGTCATATGATACGTTTTCATGTTTTCCTTTTACTCTAGTGTGTTTTATTTGTGCATATATAAGATCTGCAAAGTTACAAAACCAAGTATACCACAAAAGGAATTTTTCTATCTAAAGGAGAAGGTTGATCCCGACCGGCCGAAAACGCCTAGACTGAATTCTCCCTCACATATCTGCGGTCACTTTTTTTTATGTGGAAAAATTTGCATAAGACCACCCAAATGGATACGCAAAGAAAGAAGGCATGGTTTCAAGTATCGCAGTACTGTTGTTGCCGCCATGCCTTGAAGACGCATTGTGTTTCTATGCAGATCAAAAGCACTTCAGTGGTTAAAATTGATTTACAACACTGTCCCAGAACAGTACAACCCAAATGTTTGAGTGTGTTGCATGTGCAGCCCATTTCCAAAGGAAAGGTTCCTGAACCTGGAAGAGTTAGGACCCAAGCAGATACCACGTGACGAACTGGATTAACTTTGAAACGCCCAATTTGTTGTGGCCATTTTAGAAAACCAGATCTCAGAAGAGGACTGCTCATCCACGGTGAAGGTAAGTAACTGTTAAGTAGAGCTTTTCTTTTTCATATATCCTGAATATACAAGTTACTGATTTTTTTTATTTGGCACTTTACTAGATTTCGAATGAGCACTGTTAAACATGTGCGTGCACTCCGGAGTCTTTTGTGAGATCAAAATACACATTGTACATTTACTTTTATGAGATGAATGTTAAATAATGGTGAGTGGCAGATTGTTTGGTCTGTGCAAAAAAAGGATGGTCCACAGTAGTTATATTTCGCCGTCTGACACACCCCAAACACATGGTGCGATATTAGATCGTGAACAAATAAAATTTCTCCACAGTTTGCCTTTGATCGTAAACGTGCTACAATGACATTGTACCAGTGGCAGTTCTGGTGCATCCGTTACAACATACTGCATGAAACGACATACATACACATCATATGTTAGCATTGTAGCGTTAGTTCTGGGCGTATATATCGGTAGACAAGCATTTTATAGCTATTCCAGTTTAAACCTTCAAATGATTGTGCTGTCCTGACAGTGTTTTGTCGCACACGCACACGCACACGCACACGCACAGAAAGTCTATCACACAGCGAGAATGCTGAACTAATGCCGGTTTCAGACTACACGATATTTTTGTCGGTCACGATAGTCACTGTGTCAGATTACACAATTTTGACTCCTAAAATCTTGTCGTGTCGTGGACAAGAAACATGTCAAACTACACGTTGCTGTTTTTTTTTCCCAACCATTCATCGCGTGCAATCTTAACAACAGCGTGGATGTCACTTGAGGAAGGTGGCATACTAGTTCTGACTTCCGAAAACAAGAGTGGAAAACATGGCGGAAGTGTTTACGTTATAGTTCGCCAGGAATTTTTTTCTTGTTTCGTAGTGGTACTAGTCCCTCATGACACATCATACAGGCAGGAGTACTGTTGCCACAGCTCCACGAACCATTCCTCCATCTCATCATTCTTTCGTTTCGCCATGTTTGAAACCTGTGTATGAAAGCGGTTCTGTGCTGCTATTGGTCAATGTCACCAATGTGACAGAACTTGTCATGGACGACAGGAAAAAAAATTAAACACGCTAGTCTTTCTGTCGTGATGTCGTGAAGCATCGCAGACGCGGAATCGGTTGTCGTCCACTATGACACACTACACGTGCTGAAACGATGGAATCTTGCATCCCGACGCCCATTGTCGTTACGAATCCCCACGACACCCTACGTCAAGCAAATCGTGACAAAATCGGGCTAAAATCGTGTAGTCTGACCCGGGCATTAAACTGTCGAATACACACAAGGACAGGTTTACATAAACAGTCGTTTACCTCCTAAGTGAATGTAAACAGAAAACTGAATGTCTGTAAGTATATTAAATCCGTGTATTGTCATTAATGTTAATTAACACAAAACAGAAAAATATCACTCACTGCTCTCAACTAATTAACTTTATCTTTGATAAGAATTTGTGTATACTGAATTCATACAGTGAAGTCTACTGATGTTTACTGAAAATTCTGCTAACATATTTTAGCATTTAAATCTTAGATGGTCACTGTCATTACTGTGTCCTGCATTTTATTTTATTTTTAATATCAACATGAATTTCTATTTCTGTTTGTACTCAGGATCACAGCTTGATTGTCTTCCTATCAGAGAACACTGACAATCTGATTGCACATTACCAGGTGAGTGAATATGGTCAATTTTGTGTTGTTCGCTTTGATATTACTTTTATATTAAGTGGGAAGTGCAAATTTGAAAATATAATGACTAATCTTAAATAAAAGAAAAGTTTTTTTGTTTGTTTGGTTGAATGATTTAGATTAATGACTACTTGGATGTCTCCATCAGTGAGCTTTATACATGTTTTAAAGTTGAGCCTGACATATTTAGTTGTCTTTTTGCGTTTTTACCCCCTTAATGAACAAACAACCAAAAAAGCACAATATGCATTTTATTGTTTTATTGTTTTGTGTTATAAGACACTGATCTGGAAATAGCCCAAGAAGACCCTACAAGGGGGCTCTCCAGATGGCATGTCTTTCTTGAAAGGTGTTGAGGTTCTGTCAGGATTGCCCAGTGTTGCAATGGATGTGTTGTGTTGCCCTTCTTGGCCTGATGTATTCTGTAAAACTGAGTTACCCCAAGCCACTGAGGTATACATTTAATTTATTATTAGATTTTTCAGAAAACCCTGCTTGACTTGATTGCAACACTTCTAACCCCCGATTTACACTGCACACGTCTGCAACGCATCCACCGGAGCTGATCACGGCCACTCTAGTCAATGCTTGCGTTACACAAGCTGTGCCACGGCACGTTTCAGAAGCGGTAAAGCATAGGTGCCTAGTCTATTTTTGACAGATGCCGCATCCAAGCCGCACAGAAAATACAAAATAAAAGTCACAAAATCCTGTCAATTTCAAAATAAACACCCTGTGCAGACTCCCGATCGTATTTCATATCATGATCCTTGCTAGGAGACCCGAAATGGATGACGAGAGTTTCATCCTCGAAGTTGACAAACACATATTGTTATATGACACCACAAATCCTTTCTACAAGGATAATTCCAAAAAGGGTGGAGTTTAATTGCAGGAGTTGTATGAATGGAATAAACAGAATTAAACCGGACAAAACAAACATTTAACCAACTATATTAAAACACACACACACAAAAAAAACAACAGGACAGGCAAATCACGTGGTCTCGCGAATCCTGTCGCTTCGCTTCTGAAATGCTCCTGGCGTGAGTTGGCACCGCATGGAGGATGGAACAAAACCTTGTCTGCGCTGTAACGTGCCGCAGACGTGTGCAGTGTAAATAAGGGGTTAACTTTGAGTTAGGTGTATTTTTGTTTGTTTGTTTTTTTAAATGTTAATACTGCAAATGCATTTTAATGCCACAGAACATTGCACAACTCACACATGCAAGTCAACAAGCATACAACACCACACATTACATACTCAGCACTTCACTGCACTCAAACACACAAGCATACAACACCACAAACATTATATAAACAACATACTCAACTCTACACCACACATGCAAACATAAAACACCACAAATATCAAACAAATAATGTTAATGCTTACTGTTATTTGTTACAGATTGTTTACTGTTGTTCTGTAATCTGTATTTTTTTGTCATTTTCAAATCAAAATCCTGTGTAAGGGTATAGAGCATTGACCTTAACAACACACACACACTAGTTTCCATGTTTTATGGGGACTTCCTATAGGCATAATGGTTTTTATACTGTACAAATGGTATATTATGTCCCCTAAACCTGTCACAGAAAACTTTCAGCATTTTTTCATATTTAAAAAAATATGTACATTTACATTTCAGTAAGATTTATAAGCTGTTTTCCTCATTTTCCTCAAACCAAAAAAAATGTCCCCACAAGGTCAAAAATTACTAGTATTACTATCCTTGTTGGGACATTTGGTCCTCATGACGTAGGGAATACCAGGTACACACACACACACACACTGTGCACTATTTCAAACATACTAACATTCAACTAAATTTTAGAACAAGTCAAAAATGTTTCTACATCTGTAAACTGAACAGCGGAAAAGGTTTTAAGAGATGTTTAAGTTGCATTTGTAAACATTGTAAACAGTTGCATTTGTGCATTTGTTTTTTTTTTAAGTCTACATATGGAACATACTTTAAAAAGTGGAGGCAGTAGTGTGACAAAAAGCATAAAAATAGTAAAAATTGACAAAAAATCTTAGTGTGAATAAATACATCCAGCATAAATTTCTGAGGGAATTTTTTACGTATTTGTTTGTGAGTGAGGGAGAGAAGTACAGTGTGTGGGTGAGAGATAGAGAGAGAATGTGCGTGTGTGTTCTCATTACATTTTGTTATGGCATGTTGAGCATTGTGAGAACAAGGTGAGGTATGTGGTTCGTGCCCTGACACATGCGCCCCTACAAACATTAGTATGAGGTATTGATGTAGAACTGAGTGAAAGTGGGAGGCGTAGGCTTGTATTGGTCCACAATTTCCTCGACTGTTCCTCTTCCTAACTATGGAAGAGCTATCGCTGGCTAAGGAATGTTCGATATGCATCTCCCCCGAACTCACTAGCTATGACACCTTTTTCCATGACTGTGTTTGGGCAGTGATCTGGCAGCTCAGCAGTGCGCAAACACTTTGATTCATGTGCTAACTTTCTCAAGTTTTTTTAAGTACTAAAATGGCTCTCATCCAATTTCGGGCTATTTTTAGTTAAAGAAGGGAATGTGGATAATGCTAGTTGAGTTACTTTAGGTTAAATCATCAACCTGACGTAATAGTTAGTTTGCAGACAGAAGAATGCTCTCAGCAGAGACAGGAGCCTTTTGTCACTGTTTGGAAGGAATGGTGGGGATCTCCACAGGCTGCCTGGCTTGTTTCTGAAGAGATAGGCCAAATAAGTAACTTGGCTTATGGGCAGACTGACCTTGTATGAAGATGGAGAAACGAACACATTGAAATGATGTGCAATGAACCAGTGCAGTCTCATAAGGGATACGTTTGTTCTAGTGACCCCTTTTTTTTGGTTATTTTTTTAAAAGGTCATGTTGGTGACATTAGTAACAATCCTTTGTAATACTGTCTTTGAATAATGCAAAACAATATATATTTTTATTAGATTTATATTATAATAGAATGCTATTATTATTATTTGATTTTTTTGAATCTATGATCACAACCCTAATGACCCCACACCGTGCTGCTAGATGTTGTAACTGCACCGCCTGGCTGCAAAAAGCATCTTTATTGACAGCTAATCAAAATGTGATGTATTCTGCATTGGAATTACATTTATACCGAATGGCTTTTTAAAGGGATAGTTCATCCAAAAAGGAAAATTTGATGTTTATCTGCTTACCACCAGGGCATCCAAGATGCAGGTGACTTTGTTTCTTCAGCAGAACACAAACTGAGATTTTTAACTCAAACCATTGCAGTCAGTCATAATAATGGTCCGTGGGGGCATTCTCAACAGCCGGCGCGTCGTCTTCTTGCTTTACGGCGGATCGCAGACTTCTAAGTGCATTACCGCCACCTATATCTCAAATGGACCATTGACACTCCTAAATGAGATTGTAGATAGAGTGTCAATGGTCCACTTGAGAGATAGGTGGCGGTTAATTGCACCTTATAAGTCTGCGATACGCCGTAAAAAAGAAGAAGATGCCTCACGCGCCGGCTGAAGAAGAACATGCGAATGCGCTCAGGACAGTTCAGACATTTCGGTGAAAATCAGAGGTAAAAAACTATATAAATACTGTTCAGTGTCTTGCACAGACCGATCGTTTCGTGTCTTTACTCATCAATGTATCGTCACGAGCCGCAGTGTTTTAATTTGGTTTTGTTTGTGTATGTTTTCTGACTCTCAAAGCCGTGATTCCCATCCACTAACATTATAGGACTGACAGACGCAACGGTTTGAGTTAAAAATCTTAATTTGAGTTCTACTGAAGAAAACAAAGTCACCTACATCTTGGATGCCGTGGGGGTAAACAGATAAACATAAATTTTTCATTTTTGCGTGAACTATCCCTTTAAAGCAAGCCATGTCACTCGGCGGCCATCTTTGAAACGCCTCTCGAGCATGCAAGTTCTCTTTGAATGGGGAAACATCAAATTATCCAAAACTGTTCGCCAAGCTTACGATTAAATTTCAGATTTGAAATCACCAATGAAATATGACAACAACAGTCTCATAAATGTTGTTTCATTTGCTCCAATAGCGTTATAAAAAGCTTATTTTTCAGGCTAGACCAGCAAATGCGCATTCGCAGTCCTAAGTGCGCATCTCCAGAACGTTGATTGTTTCTATAGCAACCGGGACTTCTAATGGCTGCTGCAGTGACGCGCTGACTTTACCGGTTAGCGATGGGCTCTTTCATTCAGAAGGCGGGGCTTCATTCGATAGAGCAGCCATATTGAGCGTTGCATTTTCCCCCATTCAAAACTATACAAGTGACACATCTTGGGTATTTTGTAGTCTTTGTTTATGCACACACATATATACATATAATTATTTGTATTAAATATTACTATCTGAATAGTACTATTACGACTATTAGGTCACCAGAGGGCATAGTATAGGTCACCAAAGTTAAGATCAGAAATTGGTAGCACATCAGCGACTTCGACAACTCTGCATCGGTTACAACTACATGCTATGGAGCTGAAAAACAAAGGAAAATAGATGTCAACACACACTCACAGTCGTGCTCTCTTCAGATGAAAAAGTCTAACTGCACCCCATGGGGGCAGCCCAGCTTCACGCTAGCATTGCAGAGAGCGCAGGTAACTACAAGACGGGAGCAGGTCACCATCCTTGAGGGGTCACTGAAGTGCACTCCAAACTCACAGCAGCTGCTGCCTTTTATTGTCCAATCTGGATGGCCTCCACTTCTCTCCTCAGCACTGCTTCTTTCCTCAGACACGTATCTCTCCATCGAGACCCGCCTGCCACTGATTCAAAGACTGAAGGCCTTTGAAGGCTGTGACGTCAAATCAGGGCATCAGACATCATCCTCTGGATTTGAGCAGTATAAGAATAATGCATCAGCAGGTCACTGGATAACCTTCAACAGAAAAAAAGGAAATAAAACACTGCGCTGCAGATAGAGTGCAATACTTTATGAGTAATTTAAGGTATAATAGGTTTTAGATTAGAACATTTATAATAATAATTTCAAATGTTTATGGAAAACGTACATGGAAACAAATGAAAAACAAAACATCATGACTCATTTCCCCATTCCCTCTTCTGAATGAGGGCTGTATATTCAACAAGTTCATATATGCACTCAAGATCTGGAGTACCTCAGTGAGTCATATTTTCACATTCATATACAGTGGGTACGGAAAGTACCCCCTTAAATTTTTCACTCTTTGTAATATTGCAGCCATTTGCTAAAATCATTTAAGTAATTTTTTTTCCTCATTAATGTACAAACAGCAACCCATATTGGACAGAAAAACACATAATTGTTGACCATTTTTGCAGATTTATTAAAAAAGAAAAACTGAAATATCACATGGTCCTAAGTATTCAGACCAATATTTGCTCAGTATTTAGTAGAAGTACCTTTTTGATCTAATACAGCCATGATTCTTTTTTGGGAAAGATGCAACAAGTTTTTCAAACCTGGATTTGGTGATCCTCTGCCATTCCTCATTGCAGATCCTCTCCAGTTATGTCAGGTTGGATGGTAAACCTTTGGTGGACAGCCATTTTTAGGTCTCCCCAGAGATGCTCAATTGGGTTTAAGTCAGGGCTCTGGCTGGACTATTCAAGAACAGTCACAGAGTTGTTGGGAAGCCACTCCTTCATTATTTTAGCTGTGTGCTTAAGGTCATTGTCTTGTTGGAAGGTAAACCGTCGGCCCAGTTTGAGGTCCTGAGCACTCTGGAGAAGGTTTTCGTCCAGGATATCCCGTACTTGGCCGCATTCATCTTTCCCTCGATTGAAACCAGTCGTCCTGTCCCTGCAGCTGAAAAACAACCCCACAGCATGATGCTGCCACCACCATGCTTCACTGTTGGGACTGTATTTGACAGGTGATGAGCAGTGCCTGTTTTCTCCACACATAACGCTTAGAATTAAGGCCAAAAAAAGTTCTATCTTGGTCTCATCAGACCAGAGAATCTTATTTCTTACCATTTTGGAGTCCTTCAGGTGTTTTTTAGCAAATTCCATGTGGGCTTTCATGTGTCTTGCAATGAGGAGAGGCTTCCGTCGGGCCACTAAAGCCCGACTGGTGGAGGGCTGCAGTGAATGGTTGACTTTCTACAACTTTCTCCAATCTCCCGACTGCATCTCTGGAGCTCAGCCACAGTGATCTTGGGTTCTTCTTTACCTCTCTCACCAAAACCCGATAGCTCAGTTTGGCCGGATGGACAGCTCTAGGAAGGGTTCTGGTCATCAAAAACGTCTTCCATTTAAGGATTATAGAGGCCACTGTGCTCTTAGGAACCTAAAGTGCAGCAGAAATGGGGTTGTACCTTGGCCAGATCTGTGCCTACCACAATTCGGTCTCTGAGCTCTTCAGGGAGTTCCTTTGACCTCATGATTCTCATTTGCTATGACATGCACTGTGAGCTGTAAGGTCTTATATAGACAGGTGTGTGGCTTTTCTAATCAAGTCCAATAAGTATAATCAAACACAGATGGACTCAACTGAAGGTGTAGAACCATCTCAAGGATATCAGGAGAAATGGACAGCACCTGAGTTCAATATATGAGTGTCACAGCAAAGGGTCTGAATACTTAGGGGCATGTGATATTTCAGTTTTTCTTTTTAATAAATCTGCAAAAATGTCAACATTCTGTGTTTTTGTCAATATGGGGTGCTGTGTGTACATTAATGAGGAAAAAAAAATTAACTAAAATGATTTTAGCAAATGGCCGCAATATAACAAAGAGTGAAAAATTTAAAATTTAAGGGGGTCTGAATACTTTACGTACCCACTGTATATATCCAGGCATATTTAAGATTGCTTATATCAGGATTCTTTTACTGGGTTTTGGTCTAGAATGAAAGATCGGCTCTGTTATGGTGATCACAGACAACTACTGGTGTACCACAAACAATCCGATTTATCCTCACAGAACAGCATAAAAACAACACAAAAAACAACTCCACCAGTTACTAGCAATGTTATGTTTCAACCATAGATTTGTGCAGCTTTGGAGTCCCTACAGTTAAGTAAGTGGAATTCACTGTTGTAATTACAGTAGATAGCTGTACACGTGAATTTGTTGCTGCCGTAAAATTGTATATCTAGCAAAATTGTTTATATATTTTAATTGTTTTAATGTACATTTATAAGCTATACTGTAGTTTGTTTTCTTACCTTGGCATTAAATGACATAAAAGTAGTTAATGCTGCTGTGCGAGTGTTTAGGGAGTGACTGCAAATTTCATATCTTTCTCGGTTACATAATCAAACTCTCAAAAAAATTTTCCTCTTTTGGAAAGTCATAGAAACATTATAATGATTTTCTTTTTTGCTATTACGGGAAATTGGAAAGTAAAATTATACTTGTGGTATTTTACGTTCACCACTAGAGAAATGTGAAAAGGGTCCATTTGGCACATGCTCACCAAACTTAAAGCTGCAGTCCATAACTTTTTTTGGTTAAAAATTATCCAAAATCAATATTTGAGCAAGTACATAACCAGCCAGTGTTCGAAACTATCGCCTTACTTTAGCCCGATTCACAACAGTTAGCTTATAATAACGTTTTCTAATTTGAGTGGTATGGGTAGGTTTTCGCGGGAAATTCGAGCATGGCACTGCGTCATTATGTCACTTCTGTAAACATAAAGCAGTTTTCCATATAGCAATTTGTATTTTAAAGACAACCAGTTTGAAGGGAGCAATTCGAATTGTATGACAATTAGAGATTAGACTGTGCAGAAATTGAAATCTACACACACACACTATACTCAATGCTGATGTTGTTAACATTAATAATCTGAGAATAATGTATAACAATAATAATAATTTGCACGGTTTGATGTGATATGAGCTAATCGATCGTTAGATTAAATCACCATTGGTAGCACAATATATTGTAATGCTTTTCCTCAGTTGGTCAGAACAAAAGAGGCAGACATGTTACTTGTACAGATGACAATATCTGGTGAAAATTCTTATATGGGTCATATATTCCAAGATGTAGGCAAGAATCTGCGATTGCGAAGTACAGTAAATATCCACAACGGTGCGGTGACTGACTGCCACACACACTCCTCAAAACATTAGATTAATCCGCGCTGCGCCTGCTAGCGTACAAACCAGGACGGAGATAATGCCACAAGTAACTTGTTATTCCAGGTTTTCAAACGGAGGATGGCGACACAGAGGCCAAACTACTGCAGCTAAATACTCCCAGAACAGATGTTTAGGGGGAGCGTGGGAAAAACCAGAAGCCATTTGCCTTATTAGAAGTCAGAGTACCATCAGAATGATTTGAAACTGATATTTCAAGGTAAAAAAAAAA
>JADLZN010005670.1:0-49202 GCA_018155175.1 Sinocyclocheilus anophthalmus | reverse complement strand
CACATTTTCTCCGCCTCCGTTTTTGCTCCTCTTGCGAATATACGAATCCTACTATGGTGAAAAACACGACTAATGAATATTAAATAAGGCACGTAACCGGAGCACTAGGAAGGTTACCAAGCAACGTATAAATTAGGCTAGTTAATATTCACGAGGAAAGCATTGGCAGAAGTAGCGCTTGTATATTGTTCTTTCGCCGCCCTCCGGGTTAAAGAGATTCATTATGCAGATTTATTTTTTACACATTTTACGAATTGGTCTAATATATGATGCTTGATTCGCTGATAATTTCTTATCATTTTAGTTCATATTCGCTTTACAAGTATCCAAAAACGAAATTGAAAGAAAAGTAAAAACTTGTGAATAAGAGTTGCCTCTACAGAGCTCCACGTCCTGTCCTTAAAAATGAAATAGTGAGATTCTCTTTAAAGAATATAAGCAATTCAGAAATACCTCAAAAGACTTTATTGTCCATAAAACAAAACGACGCGCTTAGCAACTATGCACACTTCCAGGCAACGAGCCGGTAACGTAGTGCAATGCGGATACGTAGAGCAACTGTAATTGGCATTCTGGAGAGGTGATTGGCTAACGTTTCTCTCTAACCACGCCCACGCTGCCAGGCGGCTCTGTATACACAATACAGACACAATGAAACTTTTCCTTCAGTTCGAAATAAGCAGATCTAGAATCTTTACACCATGCCACCAAAAAAGAAAGGGAAAGGAAACAGCAAAAAGGACAAGTCCAAAAAGAGCACACCAGAAAAAGGTGTTTTTCTATAAACTATAACATTATATTTTATAAACACAAAATAATGTAGGAGCTACTTAACAACAGTAGCCCCTATTTTATTGACGTGATATATTTCCCTTTTTTTTCCTAATCATACAGATGATGGACTTACAGAGAAGTATCGGAGAAGTGCCTTAGACGTGGCTGTTTTAAAAGAACATCTTGGTAAGGCAAATATTCAATTGGCCTGTTCTAGGAGTTGTTGTCTGTTTGCTGATGTCCAGTTCTATTAAAACATTAAGAAAGGAACTTCTCTACAAATCTCATCAGCTCTGAGGACCAGTATAACGCGTCAGGCCACAGCAGTGAGAGATGACTTGAAAAGTCAAATCAGAGATCTGGAGCAGGTGCTCAGGCAGGAACGATCAGACATGAAGGACATCACTACAGGTCTGTATAAAGTCTATTTCTTTATTCCAGGTTTATTGATATAGCACACCTGCATGAAACAATGTGCACTCCATAACACTCATGTTTTATGCTGTATTGTTTTGGAAATACTTGAATGAAAATGAAAGTGCATGTTGCAGTCTACAGAACAAAAAATGTTTGCTTTTATCCAAAAACAATTTCTCGGAGCTCCAGTGGGAGGGGGGGGGGGGAGGTAGGCGGTGGAAGCTTTGAGTTGCAAATGAAATTTATTAAAAGCAACGGAGTGTTGCTCCTGGAGCCAAACAAGGTTATCCAAACACGAGCAGGCCGGATCAGAGACTGTTTACTCTTACGCTTCTCGGACAGCTCAGCTATACATCCCACACATATCTGTGTTCAGATGGGAAACATTTCATTCCAACAATCTTTAGTGTACTTAAAAATTTTTGTAAACTGCTACATTCGTATTACATACTAAATATGAGCTATGCATTTTCCTTTGCCCTTCCTTTTTATGGTCCTTTATCTTCGTTTTATGATCAGTGGCTCAGAAGGTCTAAGTTATGCTTAAAGGAATAGTTCACGCAAAAAAAAACAAAAAAACAAACAAACAGTTCTTCTTCATCTGCAGAGATTTGGAGATATTAAGAAATTACATCATTTGCTCACCACTGGATCCTCTGTAGTGAATGGGTGCCGTCAGATTAAGAGTTCAAACAGTGGATAAAACACATCACAATAATCCACAACCTCACTCCTTGTGAAGTGAACAAAGCTGTGTGTTTGTAAGAAACGAAACCATTAAGTCGCTTCTGGGACCAAAGTATAATTTATAATATTGCTTTCTCCAGTGAAAAGTTGTCTCATCTGAATCAGGAGAGTAATATGCACAGATCAAGCACCATTTAGTGAAAACAGTCTAAAACAGTCCTAAACAAATATGCTGTGGATTTCGATGTGAGAGGAAAAACAGAGAATGGAGATTTTTACTGGAGGAAGCGTTATAATGTATTTTGGACTCATATTTTGGCCCGGAAGAAGCGTGGTTTAAAGCAAAAAACCCTTATGGATTTAATTCTTACAAACCACGCATTATTTTTTGCTATTTACAAGTCATTAATGCATGTACTGGATCCATGGGATTACTTGTGAAGTATTGTGATGTCTTTATACAGCTGTTTGGATGACGGCACCCTCAGCAGAGGATCATTGGGTGAACAAGTGCTGTAATGCTAACATTTCTCCAAATCTGTCTTATGACGAACAAAACCTCACTAAATCTGAAACATCTTAAAGTGAGAGATTTTCAGATCTTTTTTGGTGAATTGTTCTTTAAAAAAAAATAAATATATATATATTAGAATGATTTTTTAAAATTGTTTTCAAACTGGTAATTTGTACTTCAGTGGATCATATTGAAAGTTAATGTGATTCTGGTCACATGAGGTTAGTCTGCTAGAACACCTGTGTGAACTTGAGGAGAGAAAATGACCTCATACCTAAAGATCACCAGTTGATTAAAAGTTATTGCAAGAATGGCTCATAAAAGGGAAACCAGTTCTGAGAAAAGGTCCTGCAGCATTTGATATATTATATCTAACGCAACATTCATACACTTCTATTCTATGCACAGAAGTTTGACAGAAAGGAACATTTCGGTAAACATGACACAGTGTGTTAAGTGGTTAAAGAGTGTCTGCTCTCATCTGATGCCTCGCAATCAAGTGACATGCAAAATATTCATGATCCACTCAGGATCTGCCAGACGAACATTAACTCACAGTATAAAGTTTAATATTGTTTACATATAAAAACATCAACCACTAACATAAAAACAATGATTTTAATCCGGCTATTATTATCATCATCATCATTTATTATCATTAATCCTGTACATTTGGAATTAATATATTCTCAGGCTCTGTAACATCCAGCTGCATCCAACTAAAGCTGCAAATCTGCTCAACCTGGCTCTGTTCTAGATGTTTTATGAGCCTTAAGTTATGTAATGGGAATGTGTGCATGAGCCTGGATCAGGATTTTCTGCTGTTTGGAAAACAAGCTGATGGCTTAGCCTTTCTCTCCATGGAGAATCACTTCATTTCTTGGACATCTTTGAGAACAGGTTATAAATGGGCTAATGGGCCTTTAATGCAGCGTTTGCACTTAATGCATGACACACTACTGTTTAAAAGTTTGGGGTCAGTGAGTAATAACAATAATAATAATGCAGCTTCTGAAAGAAGCATAGAGTAATGGTTACTGAAAATTCAGCTTACATCCAGTATTTAATTATATTTGATTATTCTTATCTATTTGAAACTAGAAAACAGTAGTTTTAAAATTGTAATACTTCATATTCTGTATCTTTTATCACATAAATGCAGCCTTGGTGAGCAAAAAAAGGAAGTATTAACGGAATAATAATTAAATTCTAAAATACTAACATATTTTAATATTTAAAATGGAAAATAGTTAACGATAAGCATAGGAAAACAAACAAACAGATAAATAAATAAATCCTTACTGACCTTGACTGATCCTTACTTGAACAGTTATGTATTTTTAAGCTAAAGGAACTTCTTTGCAGGGATATGCAAAATGACACTTTTTTTATCATCTCTAGATAGTTTTCTTTTTCCTTTTTCTTTTCTTTTTTTTAAAGAGAACAGTAGGTCTCAAGATGCATTCTTAAAAATGTGACTATTTTTGAACTGTTTTAAAGTTCGTATGTTGTCTTAAAACACAACACTGAACAAAAACATCTTTCTACATGTGTGCATACATTTACATTAAAACAACCAGTGTAAACTGCTCTGTCCAATAATTGAGTAAATGACATACATTCAACAAATACAGTATATAGGCTAAATACCTGTAAGCTTTTGTTGCACAAATCTATCACAGCTCAAACAGAAACACAGACTTTTGTTATGCATAATAACAGGAACATTGCTCAGAGCAGGTTATTTAAAGTTCCATACAAACTGTCTTGAAATGTATTGTTGAATGCGTTGGGCTTGTTAAAAAGGTGGTGCTTTGATGGCTGCAGGGGTGCTGCTTTAAAGAAGCTGGATTTGGAGATGTGACTTCTCTCAGAGAGTTTACCGTGCTGATAGTCTACAGCCCACTGAAGCAGCATACGCTCTCAGCATGATAACATCCCACCTTCCTCTCTGAATTCATTACCTTTAAAGTGCTGCTGCCAAAAATATTAAAGCTATGACAAAAATCTGAATAAATAAACTACTCAACCTCCCTAATCGACAAGTCGACCATCCTGGCCCATTCCTAGCTCTTTGACAAGTACTATTTAGATTTTGACAGCAATATTCTGTTGCATCAAGCAACTTTTTTTTTTTGGAATAAAAATAGTTCAATTAGATCTTAATGCAAACACACATTTTAGGTTACCTGGCAAGGTATTTTTTTACAGTGTATAAACTGAAGCAGCTCATGAAGTAATTTTTGTCAAATTACATTTGTGCTTCTAATTCCATTGAATGCATTGCATATGTTCCTGGCAGTATTTTAGAATCACTTATATACTATACTCTCATCATAAGCACTTTATTTTAAGGTCCAGTTCTCGCTATTAACAAACCATTAACTATGATTTTTGCCTCAATAAACTCCTAATTTGTTGCTTATTAATATTTAGTAAAGTAGTTCATATTTAATAATTAGAGAATTGTTTAGGATTAGGGATGTAGAATATGGTCATGCAGAAAATGTGCTTTATAAGTACTAATAAACAGCCAATATGTTAATAATGGGCATGCTAATAAACAACTACACTGTAAAAAAAATTCCATAAAATTTACGGTAACAAATAAAAAAATACGGTAGCAACGTTTTAGGTTTTACGGTTTTAACTTAAATTTACAGTTAAATACCGTAATACCATTAACTGATATAATGTTAATATAACAACCTATTGAAGTACTGAAATCTGTACCTTTGTAATACACTGATAACCAAAAGCAGGTGGTGATGAGAAAGCCACATGATGAACAAAAGCCCATCACAAACAGCTTTTAAATAATAACATATATAGAAGGTGCACGGTGTCATTCACACAAAAACTAAACCCCACCATGGTAACACACATGAAACTGAAATAAATAAAACATTTAACAACATTAGGTGTAACACAAAACCCTAATATACAAAACTGATAAGAATAAACATAGTTATTTCAACAAAAAAAAAACATCAAATATGAAGTGTCAAGCATGGAATTCTGGGAGTGTCAATTTACGGTTATTCACTGTAAATTACACAGTCTTTTTCACTTCCAAAAACGGCATACTACCGTAAAATAAATGTCCAATAACGCTTTTTCAGCGTATACGTGGGGAACTTTACCGGTTTCACCATTTAACAGTTTTTCTGTAGCATTTTTACAGTCCTTTTTAAACATTAAATTCACATAATTTTTTACTAGTGTAATTTAATATGAGAATTGGTCCCCACAGCTAAGTGTTCATTTTCCCTCCCATTTAATATTTTTAGTTAAAGTTTTAGTAATTTTAGTAAAATCACTTTTAATTGCAGCTATTTATTTTTTATTCATCAGTTTTACTTTTTGTTATTTAAAACTAAATTAAAATGACATGTTAGCTGAAATCAAGCAGAGGGCAATAACTTTCCTAAGTGTAGATAACTTTATATCTGTACCATTAAATATCATTACATGTAGTTTACTGGGTTACAAAAGTAACCCTTTAGTTCGGTAACACTTTAGTATAGTAGTTATTTTTAGTACCAGTTGCTTCTTATCATGCGTATTATTAACATATTAGCAGTTTATTTATCCCTTAGTAAAGCACATTCTGCATGACCATATTCTACATCCCTAATCCTATCCAATATCTAAACTTAACAACTACCTTACTAACTCTTAATTTAATAGTTTACTGAGGCAAAATCATAGTTAATAGTGAGTTAATAGTGAGAACTGGTCCCCAAACTAAAGTGTGACCAAAAGTTCTCATCAACAATTACTGATTAAACTCTTTGAAAATTCGAAATATGTTCCTCATTCATGAGTCACATGTGAGTCAACATCAGCGCCGCTCAAGTGTGTGGGACTACAGCGGTTCCTCTGAGCAATCCCACCATGCACTTTAGCAGACAGATGTACTCTGGGTTGCCCTGGCAACATGTTCTGCCTCTGCCCTCACTGACAGAATACAAGATGTGCGAACAGAGTCAGTTGACTGCGCCTCACTTACACTGATATCTGTGGCGGCACGTCTTAACATCACAAAAAAAGAGATGTTTTGAGGAGCTTAATGGGTGATGCTTGCTATGAGGCGTGTATATAAAATGCACGATAAATGAATAAATGCATTCACAATACACCTTTACAGATTCAACCTTAAAATGTAATGCATTAAAACATTAAAACACAAAGATCAAATTGCATTGTTTGGTTTGCATTTATGGTGTTGTCTTCCTAAATTTGATCTTATTATGAGCTGATAGATGGATGGATGGACAGATAGATAAACATGACATGACAGAGAGACAGAATCGATAGAAGATGACAGACAGACAACAGATAGATAGAAGAATATATAGATAGATAGATAATAGATGATATATAGATAGATATATAATAGAGGACAGACGACAGATAGTAGATGGGACGATAGACAGCGAGACAGACAGACAGACATAGTGAGATAGAAGATATAGATGATAGATAGATAGATAGATGATATAGATAGATACAGACAGACAGACAGACGATATAGATAGATAGATAGATAGACAGATCGATAGATAGATAGATAGAAGATATATGGCTAGATGCGTGATAGAGGACAGACAGACAGCTAATAGATAGAGACAATAGACAACGACCGATAGTAGATAGATAGTAGATAGATAGATAGATAGCGACAGACCGACAGCAGACATACAACAGATAGATCGATAACAGCGACAGACAGACATACCGAACGGAAGGACGTACGGACGACGTAGGATACAGACAGGTAGACAGACAGATGATAGATAGACAGACAGATACAGACAGTAAGATAGATAGACAGACAGACAGATAGATAATAGATAGATAATAGATGTATAGATAGATAGATTAATAGATAGATAGATAGATGGGACTAGTAGATGAAAAGACAGACAGACAGACAGACAGACAGACGACAGGATATTAGATACAGCAGACAACCTACAAGACAGACAGACAACAACAGACAGACAGACAGACAGACGACAGACAGAGACAGACAGACAGACAAATAGACAGATAGATAGATAGATAGATAGATGACAGACAGACAGACACATATATAGATAGACAGACAGACAGACAAAAAGACAGACAGACAGACAGACAGATATATGACAGACAGACAGACAGACAGACATATAGATAGATATATAGATAGAGGATAGATTTAGATAATGATTAGATTATAGATTAGATAGCTGACAGACAGACAACCATACCAGACAGATAGATGACAGACAGACGAGACAGACAGACAGACGAGACAGACAGATATATAGATAGATAGAATATATAGATAGAAGATATATAGATAGATAGATAGGATGATAATATAGATAGATAGATAGATGACAGACAGACAGAAAGACAGACAGATCAGACAGACAGACAGATAGATAGATGATAGATAGATGATGGATAGATAGATAGACAGATAGAGAGACAGACAGACAGATATAGATATATAAACAGACAGACAGACAGACAGAGAGATAGGCAGATAGATAGATAGATAGATAGATCATAGTTATATATATATTATGGATTGATGGATGGATGGAGGGTTGATAGATAGATACAGACAGACAGCAGATATATAGATAGATAAATGACAACAGCAGACAGACAGACATACAGACAGACAGACAGACAGATATATAGATAGATAGATAGTAGATAGATATATAGATAGATAGATAAATAGATACAGATAGACAGATAGACAGACAGACAAACAGACTGACAGACAGACAGACAGATCGATTACAGACAGACCGAGACAGAAACAGACAGATAGATGATAGGATAGATATAGATAGATAATAGATAGATAGATAGATAGATAGATATCTAGATAGATAGATAGATAGATAGACAGGTAGATAAACAGACAGACAGACAGACATACAGACAGATATATAGATAGATAGATAGATAGATAGATGGATGGATAGACAGACACAGACAGACAGACAGATAGGATAATAGATAGATATATAGATAATATATAGATAGATAGATAGATAGATTAGTAGATAGATAATAGATAGATAGATATGGATGATGGATGGATGGATGATGGTTGATAATAGATCGATCCAGACAGACCGACAGACAGACAGACCTAATAGATAAGTACGAACAGACAGATGACTACAACAACATGACAGATTATAGTTAGATATAAATAAAGCAGACATACAGACAGACGACAGACAGCAGACAGACAGACGAGATACAGTAGACAGACAGATAGATAGATAGACGACAGACAGACAGACAGACGCCAGACAGACGACAGACATACGACAGACAGATAAGATAGATAGATGATAGATATGGATGGATGTTGATGGATGGTTGATAGATAGCTAGATACGAGACAGACAGACAGACAGACGACAGACATATAGACAGATAGACAGATAGATAGTAGATAGATATATAGAAAAAATGTATGTGATAACAGTTTTATAAATGTAATATTACACGTCTCTGTTGAATACTTGATTCTGATTGGTCAATCACAACATTCTTGAGTGTGTCATTCCCCGATAACAACCGGTAAAGCTAATAACACAGGCTCATCCGGGTAACTGAAGTCGGCACTGTACTCTTGCTAGGAACGTTTTTTTTTCTTGGTGGAAGCTTTGCGTTTTTTTAGCTAATAAAATATTAAAACTCGATTCAAAAATGTGTATAATTATGTCATCCTGTTATCGCGGACTCGCTTTCTCGTTTCATACAAGCGCAGCTGCTGCCATTTAGCAACAATTGTTTTGTACACTGTAATGGATTAAAAGAGAACTAACAAACTGGTAAGATTTTAAAACATTTTCCTCTTAATTCTTTTATTGCCTTAATTATTTTTGTGGTGAAATTTTGTGTAATAAGTGGTATGACTGCACCATTTCCCTTAAATGTCCATCTAGTTTGAACTTGCCGCTTGCTCGCAACTGCTGTCCTTCCGTAATCCCCTAATAAACCCCTTCAGGCTGATACAAGACCCCTCCGCTTCACGTCGGGGTCCTGATCACAATGTCGGGGTTTATTCTGAGATAATGACCGGCTGGATGTACATTATCCCTTACTTATCCTCTTTAAGTCCATGATATGAGACAATATGTATTTTGTAGTTTATTTAATAACTTGGGTACGCTATTTCTAAAACATGTACAAGATTTACATTAATTGTTAGAATTTATATAAGGATATTTTAGATTGCACATGTCTCTCGTATGTATTAAGATACGCACTCGACATGAATAACTAGCATAATGGACACATGTTATTCATCATATAAGACATTCTATGACAATTAAAAAATGTACTAACAAGAACTAAACATTCTGTGAAAAAACAATCAAGCAGCTGGAACAAATAAATATCATGATTTTTAAAGCTATAATCAAAACTGTGAGGGTTCATTAAAATAACGTTAAACATGACATGTTTTCCTTTTGACTGCTTCTCAGTCTGTATGAACAAATTCTTTAAGTACATCTGGTAAAATATGCCCATCAGTCCCTCTTTAAGATAGGGCTTCTCTTTATCTCAATGACATGAAATTGTGTAAACGGCGCTTGAGCGGGACCAGGCATACTTAGCGTGCTGGAGAGAAAGAGAGTCAATCCAACTCACCCGCAGAATTTCCTCCACACAATTGGAGTCGTTGGGCAGGCTGACCTGTGGAGAAATGGATAAGAAATCTCTCATTAAAAAGGTTACAATGAATGTGTACATTCATCCTAGTGCGCACACTTGCTGTCTACATACACAACTGACTTCTAGCAAAGGCAGCATTGTAAATAAAATGGAAGCTCATAAGTAACTGATTGGAACTGCAAGTCCATATGCCACACAAATTGCGTTATTTACATGTGCTTAGGTGACTTGACACACAATTGACTCCAACAAAGCTTGGCATTGCTGACTTAACTATATATACAAATCATAAATAAATAAATAATAATTTATTTAATATCATTTGTATTTAAACAATGTATTTCAAAAACAACCATTTTTTTTATTAGTATTTTGTAAATTTATATATTAATAAACTAATTAATAAATGTATTTAATATACATTTGACATCTTTATACAATGTTTTTCATAAAATTTAAAAAATGTTTTTATTATTGTTATTTGAATATTAATAAAATAAAATAATACATGTATTTTCATATACATTCGTAGTTGAACACTGTAGTTCTAAACATATAATTTTTTATTATTTGTAAATAAATATTAATAAATTATAAAATACAATAAAACTGGAATACATTGTTGCAAAAATGACAGAATAATCATTTTAATTATTGTGTAAATCTAAATTACTTTATAAAGTTACATATATTGCATATGTGCACATACATATGATTAGAAAACAAAATCAGAAAATCAGAGATTGGTTTTGATGTTACACCCAAAAAAGAAAAGAAAAATACATTTATAATTTATCATAATAAAATTAGATATCTGAAGGCTGAACGCATAAGCAATGCATAAATAAATAAATAAATAAATCAACCAATGAACTATCTATCTATTAAATGTTTTATTTTAATTGGACAAGAGGAAATACAGCGGCTAAAATATCTCATTAGTGCATCATAAATGTGGGTTCAATGAACTGGCACAATGGGAGTGATCAGGTTCATTCTGGGACAGGCAAGGTGTTTGTCCTAAACGAGGTATCTTCGAAGGCAGCAGCTCACTGGGTTTCGGAACAGAGCAAAATGCTTCCTGCCAGAGCTGAAATTCTCAAGGAAAGTCCCACAGCACAACTTTAAAGATTGATTAGTTGTGATATGACATCATAATTGAGTGTCTCAGAAGAGGACGCTCTTGGATAATGGAGGCTCACGGTTCTCACACCAACGCCTCTCAAACGCAGGCTGGGAATTGGATAATCACCAGCTTGCATCTGAGCATCATAAGGCATGGAAATGTCAGCGAGTAAGCATGTAACCACAATGATTCTCCGACACTTAACAGACAGAAGATGAGAATACTAATTAAGGGCTAGCAAGGCCCCTGTTGACTAATAGACTGCAATTGGCACAACATAAGAGACCAAACGAATTATAATTGCAAATGCATTGCACAGTAAATCATAGATGTTAGATTTTCTCTAGAATTAACTAGTTCATCTTTGAAGGTTTTTTTTTTTTTTGACATGAAGACATATGAATACAGATTGGACACATAAAGCTCTAAGCACTTCCAAATCTCTTTTGATCGCAGAGGTTTACATATTCATGTCCAGACAATAATCTGAACAACATCTACTTTACATTCTCTCACACTGGCCAGAAATATCATGAACACACACACACACACACTGAGTGCCGTCCCTGCTGTACATATGCAGTACTATTAGGAGAGCCAAACACTTTTGCAAAATATATAATATTTTAGCTGTTTTTCCCATATCTCCCATATCTCCAGTTTTGATGATAAACAGGAATGTGTATGCCTATTGACGAAACATTGCATTATTTTTTTTATCTGAAAGTGAAAGTTTATGCACAAAAAAACAAAAACAAACAAATGACAAAAACAACAACAAAACTTTAATTTTATTTGACAACTTTTTAGAGTAATACTTATGTTGTTTTGTTAGAGTTAAACATGTAGCTGTCATACATTTTTGACTGTTTTTGAGCAATCGTGCGTTATAAATTCAAAAGAATTTCATTAAAAATGAGTTAAAACAATTATATGTTCTTATAACAATGATACATTAAAAAGAAGGTTTCTCACATATTGCATAATAGCTTTTTTTTTTGGTCATTTTAAAATGTCTAGAATTTTTCACATTTTGGATAATTCAAAAGGAGGTAACTGCAGCAAAAGCATGCATAACATGGAAACATTGAAAACTGGCAAACATATCACCATACTGAAAATTGATAATCAGATACAATGTAGTTTTAGATTAAAAATATTAAGTATGACTGTTATAAAGCAACAATTATATACAAGATTTGAATGCATTATAGGTTACAAAATAAAATTTATATATTATATAATATATAGATATATATATATATATATACACCCACATACATATGAAGATTAATTTGATTAATTTGGGTAAAAATTTGTTTTCTTTACCAAGAAAGAAAGTGGCAGGATGAAAACCACTATTTTCTGTTTCAAAATTTCACATAGCATCTTTAGGTTATAATAACATAAATTCAAATCCAGAAAGTGTTATTGTTTTCCCCAAAATGCAATAAATCCATTGAATCTATATAAAAGTTATTTTTCATATTTAAACTGTTGAAAATACACAACATAGTAAAGTTGATCCACATATGACAGCCTCTGAACTTGGTCAATACTAATCTTATATACAGGCACTGGACTAAAAAATCAATCAATCACTCATCGCTCCCAAAATGAATTCAGCGGGTCATCTTGTTAATGCTATAAATGAATTCCAACAATAAAAGAAAATTGAATCATGAACAAGAACATGAACAACAATATCACATTAAACAACAGAAATTCCAAAAATTTCCCTTACATTCAACTTCCAAAACTGCATTCATCTTTCCCATGTTACATTAATTTGACTATGCTATACGCTTGTATTAACAAAAACAGTAATGGCATTTAATAAAACCTTGACACTGACAATCTACGCACTAGCACTTCAACGAATGTGAGTCATCTGCGATTATAAACGCGATATAGCAGTGATCTACGGCTCTGAGTATTAAATGCCGCTCCATCTGAAGCACATGATGGAGATTTAACTTTAACACAGAACCGGCTTTACTGATGATATGCGCATGGACAATCACATGCATTTATCGTCAGCCCTAGTTTGTTTTGTTGATCCAAATACAAAGTAATGAGAAACTAGATGCCGGGTGGTATTCAAGCGCCGCCATAACTGTCTACAGTTCGTTGATGGTGCGCTTTGATTGGTTTTTTACTGTCTAGAGTGCGTGGAATGGTGCGGTGTGATTGGTTGAGAGGATATTTCGCATTCTGCAGAGAAGGGAGACTGTCGTTTGTCGCAGTTTGGAAAGAAAGGGCGAAAACATGACAGAATAACTCTAAAATTAAAAATGGACTTACCGACAATAATGTTTGTCTGTAATAATTGTCAATACCGACCAGATACAATACTGATTTTGGCAGAAACTCAATTTTTTTTAAAAATGGCGTTTATCGCGTTTTGGAACCAAACTCTTCATATATATATATGGAATTTATATATATGATATATATAAGCTGATATATATGTGGAATTTTACTGGTATTGGCACTTGCTATTCAAATTTTGGTATCATCACAACACTTCTATAAACGCCGAAAAACTCTATCTCTACCTTCTTTCAACCTGAAAACACCAAACATCCCTCAAGATGCCGCCCTGGCCAGCAGAGTCGCTCAGGCCGTTGTAAACACAGCTCTCAGACATAAACTTCCTGTTTGCTCAGGGCCGGCATATAATATCCTGTTCCCATAGAAACGGAATGTTGGAGCTCAGCCACTCTAATCAGATGTTGCTCTGCCATTGTCCTGCTCCGCTCTGATATTAAGAGTATGGCGTAGAGAGCCCCTTCCTCTGACACGGGGGTTCATTTCTACATTACCTGTGGTAAACCCCATTTCCATTCCAGTCGTGACACTAAAAGGTGCTTTGCGCTGCGCTCTGAATGCAAAGCTCACTCTTATTGCCTCTGGCCTGACAGAAAATGTCAGTGATATGAAGGAGGACTCGTTCCTGCTGCTAAATTGTTTATGCCAGAGAAAGTCTCATTTTTATTCAAGAACAGCTGAACGTAACACTCGCTCTTATCGAAATTCCTCCAAAATAGAGCAATTTGGAAAGCTTGCAAAAGTTACAGTAACATTTAATGTGCTTGAGCAAGAGGCTGGACGTTAAAAGTGTTTGCGAGAGCCTTTGGGGAGGGCAAATTGCTTTTATAATCATGTCATGTGTATATTTAGAGGCCCAGAGAGAAACACAGAGAGTCACCCGTACACCTCATCTCCCCCCGCCGTATTCAGGGAACTGGGAGAAAAAGGGACCGTCCAGCTGCGATCTTATTTCCACGTTTCAGCAGGGAACCTCTCAGTACTTGCGGATACAATGCGATTGAATGGGTTTTCAAATGATTTCCATGCGACTGGCAATATCCCATCGTGAATCAAAAAGGCTTCTTGGGTTAGGATTATTGGAAAGTCAAATATTGCAAAGCCATAAAGCAGTGCTACCAAAAGAAATGAAACATTTTTATTGCTTGTTGGTGTTTGCATACACATATTTTTGAGTTTACATAAGAAAATATTACCATTAAAAACTGTAAATAATAAAATATATAATTTATACAAAATTCTGTATTATATTATATTATTTATATTCAGCTGTAAATCATGACTGTGCTATTCTTAGCATCTTAATGTGATCACAACTTAAATTCAACTCTGGAATAAGTAATATGAGTTGTTTTAACTAAAAGTAAGTGTTATTACTTGACTTAAAATTATAAGTTTAGATAACGTTAGTTTAGTTAATTGGAATATTTAAGTTGAAAATTATTATATTAAGTTCGCAGTATTTTTTATATTATATTTATTATACGGTGGGATAATCTTTGTGCAGGGAATAATTCATTTGCGTTAATATACAAATAACTATCTGTGAATATACAGCATTATAAAATGCTACTGCTGTGAAATGAGTAATATTCATAATGTAATGAATAAACAAATGCATGCATTTTTGTTTGATCTTTTCTATTAATCTCAATTGTTCACTATAATGGACACTGAATATTTGTATCATAATTTTCATATTTATGATGATTTTTAATCATAATTTTAATGTGCAGCAGCTGACATTTTTAATTACTAAATTTGGTTCATTTGTAAAGTTTTCCATCTCAAGACTGAGAAGGATGCATATTAAATGTGCGTATGAAAGTACAAGATGGTTTGTATGAATAAATTCAAATGTGAAAATTGGATGCAGCTACTTCTCTTTCAAACCCATGTTTTAAAAGCGACTCTCACGCATACGGAACAAAGAAAAGTGTGAAAAAAATGAGTGATTTACTCGGTGTTGCCAGCTTTAATCACAGTGAATCACTCCAGTGTGTCTTTTTTTCAGGACACATTTAGCATGATTTCTTTCTGTCTTCCTACAGGAAAAAAAGCAAAAAAAAAATGTTTTAATTGGCAGATACAGAGATCACTGGAAGTGTCACTAATTTCTGCAAATTTCTTTTTTCGGCTCGGCTGTGGAGAACGGAGGAGGTATCAGTCACGTCGTTCTGCACGACTGCGGAATCTTTTCAGTGAGAGAGCAGACCTATTCCTTTGAATTATCGGAGGATCTGCGGGAATAACACAGTGACAATTACTGGGTCAGGAGCGCGTTTTTTCTCTGAAATAGCTGTTCAGAGAGCGTCTGTGCATCAGCAACAGATAAGATGTATTAGTCTTTTTCTTAAAGGGGGAAGGGGGAAAAAAGAGCCCGGTATTGACGTGGGGAACTGCTCTGAAGCACTCTGCCGAGCTCAAATAGCATTTACGATGTGGAAGAGTGGCTGGGAGTAAATAGGCAGATTTGAAAAGCGAAATGAGAGAGGCTGAAAGACAGGCAGAGTCCATCTAAATGCCTGACAGTGGACTGAGAAATAAACAAGGGAAGGCAGATGATGGACGACATGGAAAAGGCACACAGTGCTGAGGGTGGTGGCACGCGTATCCCCCTGAACACACTCATATCTCGATATGGATGAGTGGGCGTATGAGATGATAGAAAAGTTACGAAATATTTCCATACTTTGGGGGTTCATCCTAGTAATAAGCGAAGACAAAAATCTCGATAAACAGTCAATTGGGTGCACTGTATATCAGAATATCGCAGATTGGTGAGAGGCCAAATGTAATGTTGCAAATGAAACAGCAATGGCCGGTGTCCCATATGAACTCCAAACAGGCAGCCAGGAAAAGAGCTCCGAGACATGAAGACGGGAATATTAATCCACAACATAAATCATGAGAACCAAACCTGCGCTGAAAGCAAACCTCCGTCTCAAGGCTACCCTTCACATAGTCCTGTACCAGTTCAAACCAGTAATAATAAATAAATAAATAAACAAACAGACACACAGATTTTTGAAACACTTCATTTTATATGATTTATATCCTGACTATGAAATGAAAAGTCAAATTTTTTGTCTGGATCATTGTGTAACATGAAAAACTCCACATGCAGTTTTTCAAGAAAGAAAAAAACAAGTAGTCACTCCATATCGAAGTATGAGCCTGTGTCTTGTTGCTCCATCAAATTTATGGACTGGCCAGGGATTACTTTCTCATCTTGAGACTAGCTTCCTGAAGCCCTAGCAAGGCAATTAAGAGCCTCCAGACTTTTGTTGGATCTGACTTGTCAATATAAAAGCACCCTGAAATAATCCCAGGCACTAGATGCTACCTGGAACACAGCAGAGGAAGATTGCTGCAGGGAGGGAAGTGTGAAGTGACGAGCGGGAAATTAATTAATGTTCAGGAGCGTGAGCACAGGCGTCTGCTTCTGGCAGAGCAGTTCCCTAAATCATGGATGATACTTCGCCTCTTGCCACATGACCAATCGCTGGATATGGGGCAGTTAGTGGCACATGAAAATGTAATGAGATGTCTATGACACCTTTTTAGACGTCTCTCTCTCTCTCAGTGAGCTGAACCATGAATGAAATCTTGCAGTGATATGATAATGCTGAGAACTTGGTAATAGCAAATGCTAAAAGAAAAAAAAAGAAAAAGAAAAAGTCTTTGTGAACAGCTGATTATGGCATGATTGATTCCCTTTTATGAAAATCTCTTTCGCGCCACAACAAAACATTAGAAAGCTGCAAATTTGACATGATAAAGACAAGATGACAGTGCTACAAGAGTCTCCTAAACTGTTAATTGTCCAAGTGAATTCAGCACAGTTCTGTTTAATTCATTAATTAACACATTGTGTATGCGTTTGAATGAACAAAAGTTTCTTTCAACATGTTCTCTGGTCAGCCACAACAACAAAACTGCTGACAGGTGAAGTGAACAGCATTGATTATATTGTTAAACTGGAAGCTGTTAATGGATGTGATATGTTAGGCAGCAAGTGAACAATCAGTTCTTGAATTAAGAGTGTTGGAATCAGGAAAAATGGGCAAACACAAAGATCTGAGTGACTTTGACAAAGGCCAAATAGCAATGGCTGGATGACAGAGTCAGAGCATCGCCAAAATGGCAAATCTTTTGGGCTTTTAGGTTAATACCTACCAGTGCAGTGGTTAATACCTACCAGAAGTGCTACAAGGAAGGACACCCAGTGAACCAGCATCGGGGTCGCGGGAGCCCAAGGCATATTAATGTGTCAGGCAACATAGTGCATCCCATTTTTAATTTATTGGTACACTTTGGGCCCCTCACACCAACTGAGCATCATTTAAATACCACAATCTACCTGAGTACTATAGTTCACCATATCCATCCCTTTATGACAGTGTACCCATCTAGTGATGGCTAATGCCAGCAGGATAATGTCACAAACTCAAATCATCTTGAGTTTTACATCATGGATGTGCAGCTGACAAATCTGCAGCAACTGTGTGATGCTGTCATGTCAATATGGACCAAAATCTATGAGGAATGTTTCCAGCACCTTGTCAAATCTATGCTATGAAGAATTAATGCAGCTCTCAAGGCAAAAGAGGGTCCAACCAGGTACTAGCAATGAGTACCTATAACGTGGCTGGAGAATATATCTGATTGGCTGAGAGGTCTTTCCAGTCATACGATATTCTACATACAATATGTTGTATCACAGAATGTAGTTTTAAGAGGAACCCATGGGAGGAAGCGGGCCCAGCTGTGCTGTGCTGTTTAAGTTAGGTTTAGACTTCAAATATACGTTTGGTTAATAAAGATAACGTCTATTTTAAAATTTCCTTCAACATTTTTGGAGATGTGAGCTCCAGGGCGTCAGCGGCCGTTCAAACCTCATGAACCCACTGAGAGCAGCCTCACCTCAGCCAGATCTTCTGGAGTTTACCGCTGGCTCTGATGTCTCTATAGTGCTTAAACATGAGATATAATTCATTTTGGGTAAATCTATGTTTGGTTATATTTGCGCTACCTTTGTACTTTTGACTGAATTGCCTAGCAGATTTTATGATGGTTGTTGTTGTTTATTAAATATTATTGATACATATGTGACCTAAATTTACCACCAGGAACACATTGAGGGGTTCTATTTACTTTAAGTTTATTCAGTTATTGATATAAGGAAAACGTTTTACTATCAAAAGTGTCTTCACACTTTAATTGACAAGAAGGTTCACAAAATGAACAGGAAAAGATGAAGTAGCAAAATAAAATTTAGATAGAGCTTTCACAGAGCTTGTGATACCAATTAAACCTCCTGACAGCTCAACATTACTCAGAATGCAATTTTCAAAATGCAAAAAAACTAATACAAAAATCTCAGTGCAAAAAGATGGAAAATCAAAAATACGAGTAATGTAACACGATATATCACAATGTTACCATACAATATGGCAGCGGGAATAATCAGAATCCGCTGGCGCAGATACACCAACTCGCCCACACCGACCTGGGGACAAAATGTATTTTCATTCAGACGAGTCACTCTCTCTAGAGCTTTCTTCTCCGAGTACTCCCTAGCCTTCTCATGGGCATATCTCAGCCTCTCTTGATGAACAGACAACCAGTCTTGTCTCCCCTCAGAGACTTCCTCACCACCCAACAACGCATCAATGGGCAGATGTGGCTGTACTCCAAAAAGAAGATAATAAGGGGAAAACCGTGTAGTAGCATGTGGCATCACATTATACGCCTGGACTAACTCCGGCAAGTACTCAGGCCAACGGCGCTTACGTTCTGGCGATAACGTACGTAACAGGTTGTGAAGTGTTCAGTTGTACCGTTCACATTGGGCATTTCCCTGCAGCCTATAAGGGGTCGTACGGGTCTTTTTCACCCCATAGAGTCTGCACAGCTCGGCGATTACCTCACTTTCAAAGTTTCGACCTTGATCGGAGTGCAACCTCTCCGGGACGCCATATTTCAACAAGACCTTTGCTGTGGTTTCAGCCTTTTGATCTTTTGTGGGAAATGCCTGTGTAAACTTCATGAAAACATCGGTAACAACCAAAACATTTTCACGCCCATCAGAAGCAGGCTCTAGGACTGTAAAGTCCACCGCAATCATTTCCAGGGGTCTGGAAGGCAAAAATGCTCNTCAAGGAGCTCTTTTGCGAGTGTCAGCAGCTCCTTTAACCCAGAGGTAGGCGTGTCCAGCTTTCCTTGTGTAGCCTCCGTTGTGTGGAGGGGGATGTTGTGGTGGACTGCTATTGGACATACAGTACCGTGGTGTTTGCAGGATGAGAATGGCTTTTCCCAGTGGTTGGTCTGGAAAATGGGTCTGTTGCCATGGTGATGGCTCTGTCCTCTTCTGGCTAGGGGCTTTCTTTAGAAGGGTTTTGCATTGTGGCAATGTTGGGTGCCTTCTGGTGCCCGCTTTGGTTTCTGAGTTGTGAAGTTCAGAATCAGGGGGGTTTGACAAACACCTTTAGTGGAAGCCTTGTGCTTGTTAAAGGCCTTCTGAGTCAGGTCACACAGTTGTTGAATAGGCATTGTGCGGCAGGCCATAATGCCTAGGTGCCTTCTTGCAGCTGGTGTCCTCCGCCATCCCAGGGTAAGTGTGAGCTTTGGAGTAAGTTTGTCAAGTCTGTGGTAGTAAGCATGGGGAGTATCACGCCGGCCCTGCTTGGTGTCTGGAGCAGCGATCAGTCCGTGTTCAGACTCAGACTCTGATTTAGGTTGCCAGATGTGTTGTCTCAGGCCAGCTCGTTGGGGTCTGTGGGGTAACACGGTGTGTGTGTCTGCAGTGATCATCTGGAAAGGTCCCTGCCCCACCCCCATGTGGCTGCTGGTTGGTGACGTGTGAAAAGTGGGCTCTCGCCCCCCCCCGCGCAGATTCGGACTCTTGGCTGAGGGGGTCTGAGCCTGCTGGCCAGGGGAAGTTCTGTTACGTGTTTTCCCTATCTGTTCGCCTTGTGGTCTGAAAGCATATTTCAGTTCATTTGTGACACTGAATTCACCTCGTTGCGTTGCTTCGGTTCGCCTGAAAATTATTTTTTTTTTGTTGCAGCTGCAGAGGTTTTAAGGGAGCTGACTTGTGAAGTGTCAAGAAGAAGGCTTTGGCTCCCTTCCCCCCCCCCTTCGTAGCTGTGCACAGACGTGGAGGGCTTGCACTGCTGGCGACATGATGTTCAGCCGGCTGTGTGCTTAAGTCTATGAGCAGTCGGTAGGACTGTTTAAATTCTTTATGAACCAAGTCAAGCTCCTTTCTAATCGCTGAGTCAGGGTTTGGACCTCAGCTCGGTCTGTATGCAGGTGGCCTTGTAAGGCCTTAGATCTGGTGTCTCTCTCATTGAGTTCCACATATGTTGTTTTAAGAGTAACTTTGTGTGAAACAGTTATCTTTTCAAGTCCTGTCTGATGGCTTTTCCAACAGCGCTTGGTGTATAGCAGCTGTTAGAGCCTCTGTGGGGGGGGAAAGGGACTGGTGATGTCTTTCTGTCGCACCATTCGGTGAGGTTTTTTGCATCCGTTCTGTGCTTTCTCTCTTTGAGCAGGTGTCAGTTCTCTGTAGAATTTTGTGACTTGCAGTTTCAGCTCATTTACTTCCTGTCTGAGGGCCTTGAGGGTGTGGGCCGAGGAGAGGAAGATGCTGGTCAAGTGTTCGCTTATGTCGCAGTCTCGCTGTTCCTTTCTTTGCCATGGCAGGTCGTTGGCTGCTTTGAGCTGAATGATGTCCATTACAGTGCTCTACTGAGTGTCCAGGTGGTCCTGGTGAGCTGCCTGGGCTGGATGTCTGTGGAATGTCTGCTACATACTGGCACACTTGTGGGAACACAAGAGAGAGAAAGGGACAAGACAAATGCAAGTACGTACAGAGGTGTTAAACTATCTCTAAGGGAAACGGCTGTGTAGGCCGTGTAAGGTATCTTGACTAGCTGGTGGAGGCAGCTAGTGAGGTAGGGTGCTAAGATTTTGTGTTCGTGAACACAAAGGAAGATTTTGAGTAACTTTGTTGAGGGGCCGTAATCAGGGGTCAGCTGATGACCGGGCTATACTACGGATGGTTCACGGGTTTGGTCACTATGACGAAAGTGAAATAAAATAAGATGAACTCAAAAAAAAAAAAAAAAACAAAAAAATTTTTTTTTTTACCCTCTTTCTAGGTGTTTCTGAAGAGATATGGCTAAGCAGTTTTCACTTGTGTGTGATGCTGCAATAGACTCATAAACCTAGGGTTAGACTGTTAAACTAGCAGGGACCCACCAAATACCCCGTCAAAAGAAAAAGAAACAGTGGGAATTGTTTCTAGTTCTATCTTGGCCTACATTGTGTTGAATGGTAGCTGCCTTTCAATTTATTAGGCCTGGCACTGAGGCGTGAGTAGAAGTAGAGAGGAAACAGGGATTATGCTATTAATAACCTGTATAACTCGCTAAGGAAAAAACAGTTGCTCGAACTACTGTAATCCGATCCAAAAACGACGATGGTGATGGTGAAATAACAAAAATAAGGAAAAAGTAAAAACACAACAACAAAAAAAAATTAAATAAATAAAATAAAAAAGGGGTCCTAAGAGCTGTAGGAAATTAAAAGGGGAAAGTAAATAAACAAAATAAAAATAAAAATAAAAATGGAATAAAATAAAAATAAATAAAAATTAGATTTAATTAAATCTCAAATTTAATACAAAAATAATTTTCGTGAATTGGTACATTGGTGCTAAACAAATGTAAATAAATGCAATAAAATTAAAAAGCGGTAGAATAAAGTCAAAACAAAAATAAACAATAACACAAGTAAAACCCAGTATGTGGGTGGGTCCCACAGGGACCTGTGATGGCATCAACAGGAAGTGACGGAGAGAGAGAGGGAGAGAGCGAGGGAGAGAGAGAGAGAAAGTGTGTGGTTTAGAAAAGTTTACAATGTACACGCTATAGCTAAGTGTTAGTCAGATGCTAACAGCTAGCAGGTGAAGTAAAGGGCTTAGCTTAAGAGTTAGCGTTAGTTACACGCAATTCTTTGTTTACACACAGGTCTGTGAAGTGGGTGCTGTTGTCAGATTAACCGGAAGAGTCTGCTCACACTTCCGGGGTCACGTGTTGCTAGGAGACCAATGCAAGCTCACAACAGGTGCAGGTGGAGCAGACTTGCACTGCTGTGAGCATGCATGGGAAACTCATGCATGTCCCATACAAATTCATTCATTACTCAAAACAGCACATTCACTTCACAGGCAATGGTGGATTCGAAGTTATCTACGCTAGAATAACACCATTAACTTTACGTAAATGTTTCAAATGAGCGAATCATAATGAAATACAATGATACGTAAAACATAATAAGGCCTTAAATTAATGAAAAGAGGAGTATAGCTCAGATCACCTACAAAGTGCTGAAAAAGGGGATTTCTTCGCCCAAGATCAGACCGATTCATTCTGGTACCATTTATATGAGCTGCTAATCTGAGATTGCGTCGTCAGAAAATAGACTTATGCTCCACTAACAACAGAGATTAGGATTTCTTCGCTAAAATCAGGTTAGTTTCTTATCGTACGATTTAAAAACTTTATAGCACTGAAACTTTCTAATATGTGGGAGGACTTCAAGCTATAGTTTTATCTGATATATTCAGAACCTGGTGCGCGCATGTATAAGAGTTACGTAAATGTTTCCCATGAGTGGGTCGATATGAATACAATGATACATAACACATAATAAGGCCTTAAATCAGTGAAATGAGGAGCATCGCTTAGATCACCTACACAGTACTGAAGAAGAGGATTTCTTCGCCCAAAATCAGACCGAATTATTCTGGTACCATTTATATGAGCTACTAATCCCGAGATTTCGTCGTCAGAAAATATACTTATGCTCCACTAACAACAGAGATAAGGATTTCTTCGCTAAAATCAGGTTAATTTCTTATCGTACGATTTAAAAACATAATAGCACTGAAAACTTTCTACTGCTTTTAGGAAGGCACAGTCAAGCTATAGGTTTATCTGATTTTGATCAGAAACTGGAATGCGCATGGATAAGAAGTTACTAAAACTTATGAAACAGACACATAAGATTGATTAATGGGTCTGCTTGCAAGCAATGTTTAAAACGACTCCACCGTTCTTAATTACTGCTCGTACTGCATAAAGTAGAAAACTATTGTTTTCTGGCTAGCTTGTCAAAGTTTCCGGGGGTCACATCATGCGCTGCTGCAGGGATGCTTGGAAGGGACCCCTCCTCTCTGTGGTTGCTGAAGGTATTACGGTTCTGTCTGCTGAGTTGTTAAGCAAAAAGTGTTGGCTCCCCCCTTCGTAACTTGGTGCATATGAGGAAGTTTGCACAGCTGAGTGAGGATGCAGGAGTAGGGTATCTCTCCCACTGCATCTCCTTTCGCAGCCTATAGGAGTCCCTAAGTTCTCTTCGGAACATGTCAAGCTTGTCTTGAGTGTTGTTCAGCTGCTGGATCAGAATCTCAATTCTGGCAACTTTGTCTAAGAGCTCAGAATTAACTGCTTTAATAGTAATTTTGTGTGGGAAAATTTCCTTTCCAGGTCCTTTCTGGCTAAATTTCCCAGGTGCACTTGCTGTTCAGCAGCTATCAGAGCTTTTTGAAGTCTATTGATTTCCTCCTGTAAATCCATTTTGCTGGGGTCCTTGTGGGCTACCGCTTTGATCTGTTGCTTGAGATCATTTACCACCTGTTTCAGACCCATGAGGTTGTGGTCCAGGAAGATAATGACCTTGGCGAGCTTTTGTAGCCACAACTCTCGCCCGAGTCCTGAGTCTGAGGCACACCCTCTCCGCGTCCAGCCGCTTTCGGATCAGTAGGTGGTCGTCGGCCCTGGGTAAAAGGGGGTGTTCCTCACAACACCTGGCCAGCCCTCTTCGGTCTGCATTCTGGGCAGTTAGCCTGAGCATCTGCAACGTTTTGACACAATGGTGTTGAGAGTAAGGGCTAGAGACTACTACAAGATCAAAAAGAGTGTGACTGCTAAACTAGTTTTGGGTCAGAATATGTTTTGCTGAAAAGGACGTAAACAGGATTGCTTGATGATTTAAGACTAATGTCAAATTATTGTCAAATTATCACTCAGAATTGGCTGACGGTTCCCCAAACAAGCTTAATCTCTGAGGTAAGAAGGAGAAAAGGGAAAAGCAGAAGGAAAAGGAGAGAATTTCTATTCAGATTATGCTGATTATTTTTGAAAATAAACAAATCAAAAATAAAAGTGTCTCTGGTTATTTTTGAGGTTCAGAGAGAACATCAAGGGGTCATAACATGTAAATGGATTTAAAATTTGCTGACTTCTATTATTAAAACAGGGTGATCAATCTGATATTAGGAACAATCAGTAGCACTAGTGATTAATTGATTTGTGTTGGGCAACACACCATGGTTGGTCACAGCTGCTGCTTGTTCAGCTCCCATGCTGTGATTTTGCCATGTGTGTGCCTCGCCCTCCGTAGCGCGTTATTCACTGGGCCACTAAAAACACCCAATAACTTAATAATTATTCTCTAGATAAACAGTTAAAATGTAATTAAATTTAGATATAATTAACTAGTAACTAAGCAATAGCAATCAGGAAGGATACATCTAAGATAGTTAAAATCGCTGAGATGAATTGAAGATTGAGAAACATAGAAAAAGAAGAAAAAGAAGAAAGAGAAATGGAAAAATCAGAAACCAGGGATTAGGTTCAATTCAAATTGCTTCACACTGCACACACGCATGCTGTATTTAAGAGCTTCAATTAAAGCGTGTTAACCCCTAATTGTTAAAGCTACTTGGTAGCTTAGCCTAAGATGAAACTACGCTAAGTCGTGTTAGCTTAGCTGCTTCAAATGGTTTGTTTAAAAACATGGCGTGTTGTGCTATGTGAAGTTAGCGCTTCCTGTGACAAGTTTTTGTCACGGTAACCAATGCATGCCAGTGTAATTAACGCAGTTTAATGTCTGTCTATGTTAAACAGTCATAGTTTTAGAACGTGGTGCTTTCAGCATTCAAGACTTGTTGCATTACATAAGCACCTCTGTGAGTGCTTCTCTAATTTAACAAAACTTCTTGCACTTGTTTAAAGAATAAAAAAACGGGTTTACTGTAAGTTAAAACCGGATTAAACATATATGTAGTTATGTTTGCTTCACATATGAGTACTAAAGTACAGTATTACACTTTTAATTTCACTCAGCGAGTGAAACACTGTAATGACCACCAGGTTGCTAGGCTTGTGTATATGCAGTCAATGTGTAGATGAATTGCTTCAATCTAATATAAACTATAAGGCCTTTATGCTGTAAAAAGAGGAGCAACAATAAAATAAACCTTGATATAACTGTACTGAGATTTATTCTTCAAAGAAACAATTTAAACAATACTGCAATTTTGTGATTTCTTCACTAAAGCATATTACATTATGGTACAGTTTGGACATGCCGCTGAGCTGAGATTCAGACTTACGCTTTGTCAAGACAGATTTATCCTTTAATACTGAAATTAGGGTTTCTTAGCTAAAATCAGATTAACCTTACACAGATACCATTAAGCATGAAATACATAAAAACTCTCACAATTATAATAGCAGTACCAATTCAAACCCCACTTTATCTGCATCTCAACAAGCCAGCAAATAGGGACACAACAGGGGATCTGAAGTCACGCCCTATTTTACCTGGGCATCAAGCACACACTTTTAAGTTGCCGGTGTTTAAACTCATAACTTTCGTTTTACCATACCCGCATTCTCCACCAAAATCTCTGTAGCGAATCAGCTCATGGAAAATATGAATAATTAACCATAACTAAATATAATTAATTATTCATATTTTAGATCCACTGTAGATATTTAGCTGACCAATCAGGGTCAACTGTCTTGTCAATTCTAAGAACGTTGGTTTCCTGGTTAAGGGAAATAACTTTTTTACTGTACAATTCTATAAGTTTGTAATGTAAATCTGCATGATTATTGACTCCGTTTATGAGTAAACAATGAACACGTCAAGTTTGATACAAGTAAGGTTTTATTAACTACCTAAACACTTAAACTAGTCTAACATACAACATAAACACATTAAGCTGGTCTAACATACACATACACACACAAACACATACAGTTGGTATAGGAAAAGGATTAAAGCTTAAGCAGTAAAAAGGAGAGAAATAAGGAAGGAAGTTATGGAACCATTTGGCATATTCAGCAGATTTACAGCCTGGAGGAAACATCAGTTTCTTAGTTCAAATACACCTTTGTAAAAAGGTGTGACTGATACTTAATGCATCAATTAAAATCGACTAAGTTTGATACTTGCAAGTATGTCTGAAAAAGATTCCGGATGCAATCTTAAGGCCCAAGATCTTACTGAAGTTGGTTGATGAGAAAGAGCTAGTTTGAGTCAGAATCACTTGATGAATGTAAAGGACTAGGCCGAAGAAAGGCCTGGCACATATGCTTTGGTATCCTGAAGCGTTTTTTACATCTTCATCTTAGCATCCCCTGAACCACCGACAAGGGCGGGTCACATGGAGTGTGGCCTTTAAAGCCTGCAGAGATTCACGCCTCTCAAGAGGGTTCGTCCAAGGCAGGAAGGTGAAAATCCCCAACGGGAGGTTGGACACTTACTGGGGATTTTTTGACTCTTTGTCTGGTAAGCCGGTATTTGCAGAGGTAATTCGCGGGAGTGTTGGAGGCCGAATGTACAGATTCTTGAACATCAATCTGTTGGCTAGGTATTCAGCATATACTATAACACTGTTTCGATCATAAGAAGGCGCAATTCATAGATAATAGACATGAAAATAGGTGAGGTTATATAAAGTGGTCTATGATAAACGAATAAAAACAGATACACTACAACAGAAAAAGACAATATACAGGAACAGTTATAATATACACAATGGCCTGAGGATATGTGTGTTCTTTCAAAGAAAGGTTTTCCTATGAATTATTTAGAGAACAGTCCATTTCTCTGGGCATTGTGTGTCTTTATCATGAGTAAAATGAGGGAGTTTCTCACCTACATTCCTTTTAGGCCATAAAACAAGTGATATCATGATTAGTTGTCATGGAGATCAAGGTGGGGGATGGTGTTCAAGCAAAGCCCTGGCATCCAGTCTCTTGAATGAGGGGACTGTGACGATTTGTTAATCTAATGAATAATTGATTTGTTAAATCAAATAAAAATTAGTGTGTCAGATTGGTCGAGACGCTACAGTTATCAGGAAGGCTATTCCAGAGTTTGGGAGCCAAATGCGAAAAAGCTCTACCTCCTTTAGTGGACTTTGCTATCAAAGGTACTACCAAAAGTCCAGAGTTTTAAGACCTTAGGGAGCGTGATGGATTGTAGCGTGATAGACGACTAGTTAGGTATGCAGGAGCTAACCCATTAAGGGCGTTGTAGGTAAGTAATAATATTTTGTAAATGATACGGAACTTAATAGGTAGCCAGTGCAGAGACTGTAAAATTGGGGTAATATGATCATATTTTCTTGACCTGGTAAGGACTCTAGCCGTTGCATTTTGGACTACCTGTAGCTTGTTTATTGAAGATGCAGGACAACCACCTAACAGTGCATAAGTTTAAAATAAGTTTAAAAAACATCTGTCTGATTATACTGAAAATGGCAGATCTCATGTTGTTCACAGGCTTGATGTGACCAACAAAGAAAACCTAACTCAGTTATTCAGGTCATTACATGACGATTATGTCAAGACACAACAATCACCATCTGATGACATTTGCTTTTTGCATGTCCGCCTGTTATACTTCATTCATTGCAGCCAAACAAAATATAATATGGAAAAGTCAAGGGTCAAGAGCCCAAATAAAGTAAACACTGACCATTATAATGGTGACTTAAAAAAAATTATTTTCTTCTTCGGTAATTCTGCTTAAGATCAGGTGTCTTTAATAATGGTCAATCATCACTCAATGAATCTCTTGATTACCTCATTAACTCTAACACTGCTTCAGTGTTACTTTTAACACTGTTGTGTGGACGCATATAGACACCCAGCAGTGTTAATTTGACACTGGGGATTTTGCTGTGTGCCTTGGCTGGTTTGCAGCTCTCTGGGCTGACTGATATTTATGAGGGATGGCTGAAGAAGGTGGGCTAGATCGGTGCAGTTAGAATTTGAAGACATAAGGCTGGAGAGACGGGGGAAGGCCGAAGAACTGATGAAGCTGGCTGAGGAGGTGGTGTTGCTGTGGCCAGGATATACGGGCTGCTGTTAATTGACAAGCTGTGAGGGAGGGGAAAAAGGATAGATTAGTTGGAAGAACGGAAGGTATAGAAGGAGGTGGAAAAGATCCACTGAAAGGAATGATTCCGGGGTTTGCTGCATAAGGTACTTGGTTTGGGTTAGTTGGTAGAGAAAAACCAGAAATAGTCGAAGCCGTATTGCTGTTAACGGCTGAAGGAAGGGTAGAGGAATGGATGGTGGGATGAAAGGATGAATGTGTGTTAGGATTTGGGGGAAGTTGTGAGCATAAGGATGAGAAGAAGGATGTAATTATCTGTGATAATTCCAAGGTGGAAGGAGCATTTGCATTGGTGGCATTTGCATTTGGCCGCCACAAGGTGACCCGGATGTTGCTCGCTGAGGCCGTTGATGAGGCTGTGTGGGGATGTCACGAGTGACGATGGGAGGATTCTGTGAGAATGCTGGAAGAGTTGAGGGCTCTGAGTTTACGTTGAGAGAAGTGTTGATAGATGCTGTGTAAAGTTGGAATAATTGTGATTTATTATCAGAGCGGCTGAAGATGATGCCTTTATCCTTAAGAGCACGCTGAAGACGAGCCACGGTCCATTGCTTGATGTTACTCTCTGGTCCGGGAGACTTTCCTTGAGTGCGTTGGCGAGGACTGCCGGTGGATGGATGTTGATGCTGTTGACGAGAAGAGCAATTGCACCAGCTTCCGTGCCTGTGAAGTCAATGACTGGGCTAAGGAATTTGAACAGCGGAACGCAGCCGATGTGGAGATTGACTGCGTGACGATTGTTGAAAAGATTTTCTGGGTGATGGAGAATTGATTCAGAATAAATCATCGTCCGAGTCAGAGGGGTTGATCTGCACCAATATCCATGGTGAGTAAGTCCAACAAGAAACTGTGCACTATGAAGTGCTTATTGAAAACAATCTTATTTATTTGAAGCAAAGTTGCAGAGTGTTCTGTTTGAAATTTCAAATGTGAAAAGCAGATCGAGCGTGATGTTGTTTCACAATTTGTGGTCAGCAGTTGCACGTTATGTAAGTGGTGATGGGAAAAAAAACTATTTTTGATACTTTGAATTTATTGAACCAATTGCCTAGTAAAAGGGTTCGCTGTTTCGCGTAGCTTGAAACTGTGACACTGTTGATGTTTGCTGGTCAGAGCGATTTAAATGCAAATAAAAATCAGCTCAAACTTATCTAAAAAAAAACTTTTTCAAACCAGTGGAAAATGTTTTGTTGAAAGTGTAATCTACTAAATGCAATTAACAAATTGTACAATACCATTAAATGTTAAGTGTCTATAAACAGAGCTTGGTTCATGAGGCCAATGAGAGACTATTAACTACAACTCCTTTTTTATAGTTCAAATGTGTCATTTAAAAATGTTGACGAAATTAGCCAATTTACCCGAGATCAGGTAAAGCCCATATGGACACTGGTTCATGTATTTATAGAGATCATCCCCTAGTGGCGGATCATTGAAATTTCCAGACATTGCTGAACAGTTATAACGCAACAACAAAGCCCTTTTATTTTATTTTTTTATTTTTTATTGAAACAGTATCAATTTAACACTCAAATGGGGGGGGAACCATAAAATGCATATGACCAAAATTTACACTTGCCTAATCACATCCCATATACATAATGTCCCATGTGTGTAATATATGTATATCTATACATATGGTGAGTATAATTTATTTATTTATTTCTATGATGTATCGCTAGATATCGTACTATGTAGCTAAGCAAGGCATGATAATCTGGTTGGTTTGTATTAGTGGACTAATATGTAAACATGCGTGCGGCCGCGAGACTTGGCACTTGGACACATAGTTGCCGGCCCAGGGAAAAAAAAAGGTTTCGGAGAACCACTTTTTAAACCGATGCATCGCATAGTTAACTTTTTATGCCAATGCACCGAGCTAATCAGGGAATCTTCCCATATATATTGGTGTTAACAGACTTAAGCAAACAACACGATCAGCTTTTGTGACATTACAAGATAGAGGTAAGTATCTAATTTGTAAAATTATATTTCTATGTTTATTCTTTCATTTTTTAATCTTTACTTTGTTTATATTTGGTGTCTTTTAATTGTGTTGTTTTTTTCCCCACATTTGTTTCTATATTTCTTTCCCTGTATATTAAAAAAAGATAAATGTAGGAATTTAAATACGTGGATGAAATTCTTAGAAAATAAAAAGGGATACAACTTGTGAATTAGTATAAAACGCTGTGATTAATTTACTACAAATCTACTTTACAAGATGGATAGATAGGTGAACATAAAGAGTTTAATAGTAGACAACAATCACACCTTCAGTGAAGCTCCTCCCACTGCAGTTCAGCAATAAATGCTGGAATTTTCGAGCATCAAAGCATCAGGAAGAAGTGAAATCTGCAGAGACAGAGTTTATTGAAGGACAGAGAGAACATGAGAGATCCAGAACCCTGCAGAATGAAACACACTGAAGAACAAACAGGTTGGAGTTTATTCTTCATCCTTCATCAATGAGACTGAGGAACAATAGGAATATAAAGCTTCAAGCAGTTCATCAGATGACATAAGATCACATTTCCACTTTATTGAGCAATGGTGTCAATTGAGCTGTGCGCCAACTAGCATAGTTTCACATGTGACTGATTTGTATTCAGAGTGCAGTGGTAATATAGGCATTTTAAAATAATATTAAAAATGCACATACTAAAAATTAAACAAAGTTAAACCTGTTTTACAGTTTCTGTTCATAAGTTGCTTTTCTTTGGTAACTGGGTTGATGAATGCAGCACTACAATAGATTGAGATCATTTTTCCAATTGATGTCATTTACTGGATGTTGCCAGGAAACACTATTTTGAGTGTATTAACAGTGTTGAGTGAAAAATGTAGGACAGCTAATACATTTTCGTTTTAAAATAAGTTATTAGTCAAATAAATATCCATCTAAGCGACTGCATCAGAACTGTTGCACTAAATATAGTTTATTATAGTTAATAAATAGTCTATTGATGTTAATTATGTTAGATAATTGTGGAATCGATTAAACATTGAATAGTTTTTGCGACAGAAACATTGTAATTGTATTGTTCATGGAAAATATTTTTTAAAAATGCATCAAAATGATCATAACTTTGTGTAGCCTCTACTTTCAGGATTACTTTTATGACCTTTCACTTCACATTTCTCTTGTTTATTTTTAAAGATATATTTATAATGTATTTGTTGTTCATTTTCATTTCAGACCTGATGGAGAAAACTCGCTCACAAACTGAAAGCATCTCTTTTCAGAAAAGAAGAGAGAAGAAAAGTTTCACCTGCACTCAGTGTGGAAAGAGTTTGATATGTGAGAAGAGTATTAAGAGACACATTATGATCCACACTGGAGAGAAACCGTTGAGATGTGATCAGTGCGGGAAGAGTTTCAGACAATCAGCACACCTTAATAGACACATGATTATCCACACTGGAGAGAGACTGCACAAATAAGATCAGTTGGCGGACGAGTTTTGCGTGCAGACAATCTGCAGGTTCACATGAGAGTTCATACTGGAGAGAAACCTTTTACTTGTGATCAGTGCGGGAAGAGTTTTAAAAAATCATCACACCTTAAGTGCCACATGAACGTCCACACTGGAGAGAAACTGCACAAATGTGACCAATGCGAAAAAACATTTTCGTGGGCTTCATCCCTGAAGAATCACCTGAAAGTTCATTCAAAGGAGAAACCACATTCATGTTCATTATGTGGAAAGAGTTTTTCACAACTGCAAAGTTTAAAAGTTCATCAGAAGATACACACTGGTGTGAGAGATCATGAGTGCTTTGACTGTGGGAAAAGTTTTATTAGATCTCACATCTGAAACAAGCCCCGGATGATTCACACTGGGGAGAAACCTTACAAGTGTTCACACTGCGACAAGAGATTCAGTCAGTCAGGAGACCTAAAAACACACGAGATTATTCACTCTGGAGAGAAACCTTACAAGTGTTTACACTGCGATGAGAGATTCAGCCATTCAGCACAACTGAAAACACATGAGAGGATACACACTGGAGAGAAACCTTACAAGTGTTCACACTGTGACAAGAGATTCATTCAGTCATCACAACTGAAATCACATGAGAGGATACACACTGGAGAGAAACCATACAAGTGTTCACACTGCGACAAGAGATTCAGTCATTCAGGACAACTGAAAACACACGAGAGGATACACACTGGAGAGAAACTTCCAATTTTACACGCGAGTAATACCCAATAAATATAAACTGCGTATATTATATTATTGATAGCCAGGCATAGTAAATACCAGGGCAAAATTTCAATTCATTTTCATATCATTTCAGGTACTCACCTGTGCTATACACACACACACACACACAACCACACATGAAGCTGAGCACTGAAGCAGGTGTAAGCCAGCAATCAAAATCACAGTTGGGTAACAACAGATTCCTGGCCACCTCGAAAAGAACATAAAGACGGGAATGAAAGCGGATGAAGACAGGGCTCATTGTCCTTGGCAGGAAAGAGAGACAGTGAGAAAGAGGGATGGCTATCTGATCGGGCCGTGTGAGAAACACTGTAGAGAGCCACTTGACATTTGGCCTGATTCAAACAGCTCTGAAGCTACTCTGACAGACTCTCTCTCTCATGCACACAAACACATACCATCTCTATCTGTGAGGGCTTTTTTTTTTTTTCAAGCAACCTAGTGCCGTCCTTTTCAACTCACTCTCTGTCAGCTTTCTTTATCTTTTTTAACTGTACTCTCCATTTCTCTCTCCGTGTACGTTTTTCCTCATCCAAATTTAAGCAGAACAAAATGCTGCATCCAAGTCATGTATCTCTGGCCAATTTCAGCCTCCAAGAAAGCACCTGGCAACATATATTTAAAAAATAAATAAAAGAGTGTGGGGGATGGGGATGCACTTTATGGAACATCAGTAATGGTAGACAAAAGCAAGTAATGATACAAAGAGTGGACAAAATAAGCTGAAACACAAAACAGCACATAAATATCAAAGAATTAATAAGAGTTCCTTCACAACACCTTCTTGTTGGAACGCTAAAGGAACAAACCTCTCCAATTCTTAAGTAATGAAGGGGGTGGAATCTATACTTTGTGTTCCAGAAATGTACACAAAATTGCAAAAACAAAGATGTTCTGATTTAGTGATTGGCCATGGAAGGTGACTTTATCCTGGCAGCCATAAAATTACTCTTGCATTTGTTTAGAAGTGTGCACAGAGACATTCTAATCCTGTAATTATGGGACATCATAAGTGAACAGTGCTTTTGCTATCTGATGCTAGAAAATGCCTTTTGTGAAGACTTTGTAAGAGAGATACTGATTCATAAAGCCTGTGATTTTTGATGCTGTACTTGATATGTTTTTGATTGTCAGAGTGCACTGAGTTGCGACTTCTGTTTGTCTTTGCCGATGCATTTTCACTATTTGGCATATGCTATCATTATTTTTGATCCCGTCTCCCTTGACAAATAAATAATTTAGCAATTTTTGACATGGATGCACCAGCAATTCACATACAAACTATTCGGCTTTGAAAGCCTGTTAGCTGCCTCAGGTGTCGTATGAGACAACAACTTTCCTTTTGCAACCTTGAGGTAGCACTACCATTAAATAGTTAATCAGGTTAGTCAAGCTTTAACTTGTTAAGGATAATTTTCCAAATTCCAGATCTGTATTACATTAACACACAATTAATAAGGGTTGACAAAATGTTACATTTGATTAACCATCATTGATAACCTAGGGTAACGCTGCATAGGCCGAAGAATAAAGAATGTTAATGTAGCTGAAATAAAGCCAGTGCATTGGTTAAAGACAGAGGAAGGCTGCCACAGAGTAGCTAGGCCGAGGTGAACCAGGAAAGAGCCCTGCACAGGATGTGCGGTAGTGTTGGATCGTTCCTTATTTCATTACAGGGAAAGCTTTATAAATTCACAGAATGGAGAGGAAGGGGGCATAGTGATAATATTTGCATTTCTCCTTTTTTCTCCTCTATCTCTCTATCTCTGCCCTCCCTACCTCCTTCTAATATCCCCTTCCCCTGCCCCCCCACTTACTGCAGAGTGACTTTAATCATCACTTTCGCCAAAACACATTAAGCCGTTGTGTGTCCAGGGGAAAAACAGCCCTGCGCTCTCCGAGCATCACATTCTATTTGCAACAGTGATGCATAGCTGGTGCATTACTTTGGAGATTAAAAAGGATATGCTGAATATCAATAGAGTGTGTCTGATGGATGACTGTCCTGCCCCACAATAAAGGGACATCCAATAGACCTACTTGGGAGGAGGTGCGTACATTTACCAAAGAAAAGCAGCTCCACACTCAAACACTCAGACACCCGCACACACTGACGAATACACAAATGACAGCACAGACACTCAGACAGCTATAGCAACTGTTCAATCCTGTACTCATGTTTAGTAAAACAACACCAACGCTTATTTATTTACTTTTTTGTTCAGGAAGGATAACAAAGTCGTTTGCATACATTAAACCCAGGCCAGCGGACAATGTGATTCCTCCAAGGTCACGGGGTGGTCGTTACAGGATCGGAATGGATGACGATGTAAAGTGCTTCAGAGCTTTTGCCCAGAAAGACATGGAGGTGATGAATTGAGCACAAACTGAAGGACATGAACCACAGAATGGACTGTTAGGGCACTATGAAATTATTCCACAGCAGGGAAAATGGAATAGAAAGAGGGGGGGGGGATTTTAGGGAGATGGGGCAAGGGATAATCATGAGTCCAGAATCTGACATCAGCAAAAGGGAATCTTGGTCAGTTCGTTCATGTGAGTTCCCAACTTGACCTGCTGCCCTTCAGAAGGCTGTATGGTTGAACGCTTGCCTATATGTAGGTCCTCAATGCCCCCACGGTTCACCCAGGCACCCAACTCTGGCTGTTGTGTGATTGCTGAGGTCCTGCAAAAACCCCCATTCCCATTCCCAAACCCATTCCCATGCCAACACCCTGTGATAGCGACCCGTCAAAGTTAAAGTCCATTCCCTCTGTTGTGTCCATGAAGTCGTTCAGGAGGATGGATTCCACGTCGCAATCCAGACTGCTCTGGTGCACATCCATTTCCAGTTCGAACTGCAACCGGTTGTGAGGATCCTGGTGATGGTTAGCTTGGTGGTTGCTATGATAATTAGAATTCTGTGATATGTGGTGGTAATACCCCTGCCAGGGTTCTGTCATGCCCTGGTGGAGGTGGGAACCTGGGTAGGATTGATGGCGAGGGTGGGGGGCTGAAGCCAGGCGACAAGGGTCTTGGGGTACGTCCAAGACACTGGCAGGATTAGGAGGCAGGGCAGAAGAAGGGAGGTGAGCACGTGAGCCATAAAGGCTGGGTGATTTGTGGTTATAGGGTTGCAACATGTCATTGTTCACCCTGGGAGAAAGGTCTGGTTGTCTGGAGTTGTTGTGTTGCAGGTGATTGTGCATGTGGTTAGGATTGGGACTAACATTGAGTTTGTGGTCATGAGTTTGAACGTAGTCATGGCCATGGTGGTGTTTGTGATGATTGTAGTCAAGACCTGGGTGAAGCTTGTTATGAGCTTGATTGGGATTGTGATGATGGCTTGGGTTTTGCTCGTGGGTTACCCCATGGCCGTTGTGAAGACTCTGACTGGAACTGCGATTGTGGCCATGCTCTGGGTTATGATTGTGATTCTGGCTCTGATTGTGGCCGTGTGAGTGCACGGCGCTGTTAGATTGTGACATAAGGGAATGGGATGCTGATCCTTGCCCCACAACTATGTCCTTACCACAATATTGTGGCCCTCCAGCAAGCAGACTTTCAAGGGCATTGTTCTCCGAGTATGCCCTAAGAGCACGCTGGAAGCTGGTAGGCTTGTTTTCCTGAATCGTCTGCATAGGCGTATGATGCCTAAGCATGCCCATGGACGGTTGGCCATAAACTGTTCCAGAGTAGGAGGTCTCTCCTTTTGGTCCAGGGCCATAGTGATAGCCATTGCGCTTCAGTGGTAGAGGCTGGGAGTAGCCCTCTTCCAAGCTGATGGCTCCAGTTAGATCAGCCAGGTGCGGGAGCTCGACAGATGGACAGTGTCCCCCTGTGCCCAGGGCTGGAGATCTTGTGCTGGTGGGGCTAGGGTAGAGTCTTGGGGAGGCTGAGCAGGAAAGTCCTCCTTCCTCTGGTTCATCAGGTTCTGTCTCAGCCAGAATTGGAGACAAGCATCCACTTAACGTTGACGCAGAGGAGCTTGTTCTGGAGTGGAGGTCTGTCCATGCATCAAACTCTTCACCCCCAACTCCCATTACTCCCTTACCAGCTGGGCTTCCATGTTCTGGCGATCCCTGTATTCCGGGTCCTCCAAGCTCTCTGCCCATTCCCCCAGCTCCTGCTCTCTTCCGGCTGACTCGGCCTCGGCTCTTCAGGTATTTAGTGCCATTGTCCATGGATACAGCTCGTCTTCGGGGCCCTTTGCCCATCTTTCCACCCTCTGGGTTAAGCATCCACCAGGAACTTTTTCCTGTTCCCTCATTTTGAACACGGATGAAGCGGGTATGTAGGGAGAGGTTGTGTCTGATGGAGTTCTGTGGGAAGGAGAAAACAGGAAGAAATAAGACAGAGGAATTAGTGATTTTGAATTGAGGGTTACTAACATTGTGTGTCTTAATCTTAGGTAGAAAATGAAGATATTTAAACACGCTTTTTCAGGCCAAGGCCCCCTGGTAGATGAGAGAGACTGGGCAAGGACCCCTATTACATATTCATAAAACTGAGTGTTACATTGGGCCTGACCTATAATAATATACTTTAAAAAACACATTAATATATTTAAGTACTTTATTACGATAAATACAGTACAGTGTCCAAATAATCATTGATGACATACACAATTGTACACTATCATTGTTTTACTTCTTTTCAGACAGCAATTGATGGACGCCCCTGCTGAAGACCCCTGAACTATGATATATTACAAGGATTATTCTAAGAAATTTTCAGTGTATACAAGGTATATATACAAAAAGGTGTATTTCGAAGTATTAGGGGCTTTCGCACCACATAGTTCTAGGAACTAGCCAGCAGGGTGGTTCCTAGAGAACCAATTCTCACTCGGGCCATTTTCCTGGTTGCATTCGCACTGGCAGCAGGAACTCTGAAGCGGCCGATAGTGATGTCTTTATTCGTGGCATTTACAAACATCAACAAATGAATGGAGAATGCCAAGCTGTTTTTGTTGTGCGTTTTGGGTTTCTGATAATGGAGATGGAATGTAAATGCACAATTTACACGACTGAAAGAACAAAAAGTTTGGCTAAGAGACGAAATCTCCTATGACAACTTGCAGTGTTACATATCGAAGCTGAGAAAAAAACACAACACTGCAGACAACAGGTAAATGCGGTTATCGCTGTTTTCCATGTTCATGGAGTAAGTATTTTTACATGGCTTTTTAAAAATGCCGGGTAACCGGTGTTTTGTATGCGTTTGTCCAGTCAGCATACACTTAGGTCACTGGTAGTTCCAATAGAACTGTTTTAGACCCTACTCTGAAGTAGGAGCTAATTTAGTTCCTTCAAATGGAGTTCCTAGAACTAAAACCGTTCCTAGTTCCTGTGGTGTGAACACGCCAAAAAGCGGGTACTTCTGCCAATAGTTCTAAGGTTCCTTCGGTGCGAAAGCCCCTATTGTGTATCAAGCAAGTGTGATTCAAATAAACAGAAATTCAAAACAAAACCATTGAGGGTGCTAATCTCACAAGAATTATGCAAGTTCCTATAAAAACTCTAAAGCAGTTCGGGGCACTCATTGTAGGAAGAGGTGAAACCCTTCTTGGCTGCTCAGGCAAATCAATACTGTAAGCAGACCAGCTCCTGCACGGCACACGCTTTCTCTGACTCACGCTGCAGCTAGCCAAGCCAAGTCCACACGCACATCAAACTGTAGTCAAGGTTACTCAAATGAATCACACGTGGCAACCTGATCACAGACGCCTCTATTGATTGCAGTCTTGGGGATATATGAGGGAAAGCCAGAGATTGAGACGAGAAAGTGAGAACGAGGCGTGATTTTGGCACACTAGCGATCCTGGAGGAGCACCAGACAAAGGAAACCAGAAAGAGAGAGTGAGAGAGAAGGATTCAGTGCTACAGATGCAGCAGAGAAATGCATCTCTTTCTTTGGTGTACAACAACCGTGGAGTCAAGAATGTTAATGATAGTTATAGTCTCGGATGTGAATTGGTCAATACATTGTTCCAGCTGTGCACTAGAGCAAGTATGACTTGAAACACCTGTCCACATACAGTAGCTATTGTGTATACTACCGCACAAAACTCACAGAACCTTGGTTGTTTCTCATTAATATGTCTGCCGGATTCAACAAAATATGATTTTAATTAAATTGCATTACTTTAATTTTTATTTAAAAGGCTCAAGGCTGTACTATACATTAAATAAAGTCACAGCAAAAGCTTTTTGCTAAACATTCCTCTGTGCATCTTACCTAACATTGAACTTCATATTTCACACTATAGCAAGGTCTTGCATACCTTATAGCATCATTACCTCAGTGTAAAGATTCTCAATAGCATGTTTAAAGTATTTATTCATTACCTCCATATGTACAATGCAGAAATAATTCAAACCAACTATTTATTGACTAATTTCATATATGATAAAAATCAGTTGCAATTAAACATTTTTTCTATTGATTAGTGTCTACTAAGGTTGAAAAGGATTCCTTTGAAAACAGCTGTTTTTTTTTATTAGCTAGAGAATGGCTACAAGTCATCATAAGAAAGAAATACAAACAAAAATAATGAGGCCGACTACTCTGAGACAGTACAGCATCGAAACACAAAACAGACTAGGACAGTTTGTTCCTATCCATCCCTGAAAAAAGCAAAAGGGCCAAATCCCTCAATCTGCTTCTCCCTGTTGCATGCTCTTGTCACAGTATGCTGGTGCGCACACCATGGCTGTGCCTAAAATCCAGAGGCCCCGGGAACAAAATATTTAGGTTTGGTCCCCTCTCCCACAGAGGCGAAGGTTATAATCATAGAGGGCCCTCATCCCAGGGACTGGGACAATGTTCATAGTTCTCCCTTCTTGGCCTGGTACACAATCAGAGTTTCAACTGATCATCTTAACTGATCTCCGTTTCCCTCTCTGTTTCTTTTTATCATCTGTCCGTCAAAATGTTCAACATTACCAACAACGCATATAATGTGTTGACATGTGTACACAGCAACAATAATGCAGTGCAAGCTCCACTCCCTACAAACACACACCATCTCTCTCAAAGCTGCATCGCCTCTTCACACGCTCCTTCACTCAGATTCCCTCATTCTCACACTCATTCATCTCTTTCCCTGTGTCCCACATCTGTTTATCACTCTCTTTTCACTCGGCCTCCATCCCGCCACAAATCACACTACTAATTTCATTCACCTGCTCTGACTGAAGAAAAAAATGCAAATAAGACAAAACAAATCTACTTCTTGTCCCTCAATCATCCACAATACAATTACGCTTCAAGTGCGTCTATCAGCCCATCTATACTCCATAATCCCCCATCGCACCCCCTTACGGAAAGCTGCCTCTTGTTTTCCATAGTGATTCTGAGAACCATTACCGCTCACACGAGTGGTCAGATATCAGTCACTGAAAAGAGCCAATTACCTTGGCAAAATTTACACTACAGCTGGATATCGACTGTAAAGCAGGCTAATCTCGGAGAGCATGCTGTTTCAGTGTCACCTCACACCTGAGGGGCTAATTCTTCCCCTAACACCGGTGGCAGATTTGCTGCATTTTGTGGCGCTCCCATTCAGAGCGGTGAGAAATTGGATAAGCAAGATGTATTTGCGTCCCCTCACCCCCCCCAGGTAGGGGGTTTTATTCTCCTTCAGTTATTCTGCCAAATTACACGAGCCCCCGTGCTGGTGAAAGAGCCAGATGCTTCCCAGGCTGACTTAATCAAAGCCAAATTGAAGCGCAGTGTCACGAGTGGGAACTGCGTGCCGAAACGACCAGCGCGAGGTGATCTGAGCGCGACGCCCTGACAGCTCCGGCAAATGCGCTCTGTTGCAGGGGTAACCATGACTACTGTGGAAACGGGAAGAGAGGAGCTATGTACGAGAAGCGGGGGGAAGAGAGAGGCAGATGCCGTTTGATGCTGCAGGTAAACTGCAAACATCCTTTCATCTCTGACAGTCAGACGACTCGCCCAACTCACAAGAGAGCTTCAATCATCGGCAGTCACGCTGTCGCTTGAGCTGTCTCAGAGGAACAGTGATTAGCAAGTCAACTATAGGCTGCATGACTTCAGAGTAGCTACCAGCACCCCACCACTCCACAGCTCAGCTCACCAAACAGCCGTCTGCACATGAACTTGTTGTAGAAAGCTTGCATTTTTAAAACATGACAACTCTCAGACTGGAAAGGCCACAAGTCGTCGTTTAGTCGTTGATAACATTCGCTCTTTGCCCTTAGTGTCTCCATTAAGACGGGGGAAGAGGTAGAGCACTGGGTGTTTGATGAAAACTGATTATTCATGAAGTCACAATTGCTGTGGTGGTGTGGCCTGTGGTGAGCGTTATAAATAGCAGGTCTGTGGTTCGGAATTTGACCCAGACACCTTCAAGCTCTTCTGCCTCTTTCTGCTTGTAACCGGCTTTGGCTCTCACAGATACTCTTCTGGTTAAATCTGCAACTACTCTCTTATCAAAGCGTACATAAAGTCCCAGTGTAATGCTGCAGTAATGATGACTTCCCTATGAAATAGGAGGTATAACAGTATTAACTGATTAGTGTTGGCAGAAACAACACAATTATTTGGTCAACTTTATTGGTGTATTCTGACAAAGACGTTTTTTGCCAATCCCAATTTTATTACAGTAGATGTTTCACCAGTAAAGGATTTTTGTCTTCTGCAAGGGTGAGATGTAGAGTGATCAGGCACATGGCATTTAGACATTACAGCTTCTTGATTTACGGTCAGACAATGACAATAAAGCTTGGATTCATTGTCAAAGATAGTTGGCAATATAAAGTAAGCAACAGCATGCTGCCGATGCAACAAAGTGCAACGACTACCAATGGGAAAAAGGCAGACGGTGAAGCTTACTGCCACCTGATACAACTGGATACTGGATACAGTTGAGTAACATATACTAGAGGCCAAAACTGACCTGTTAGCATTTTAATCACAAGCATTTTAAACACACTGATAGTCAAACACACACATGAAGGCTGAGATTCCTAACAGAAACAGTGTGCTCAATGGAGAACACTTTTAAACACATACACACGCTCACTCTAACCTGAAATACAGACACTTTCAAATATGCCCGGCAAACCGGAAAAATCTGGCAATCAGGTTTAATCCCACTCCAGCCTGCATAATCCAGAGAAATCTAGTGCTAATCCTGGTTAAATCTGGCGGCCCCTTAGCTGACTATAACCCCTGGAACACAACAAAGTAAGAGGGATTGAAGGGATCATATGTTGGCCAGGCAGGAGGTGTGTAGAGGAAGAGAGATGATGGGCGTAATAATCAGCATTGAGATCAAGATGGAAAATTAGGAGAGTTTCATTACATAACTAAATAGACTGCAGATTAGATTCAGGGTACTCATGCTTCCTTAAAGAAATGGCACCTTCCACTTTGGTTCATTAATAACTACATACCAACTACTACTAGGCTAAATTCGAACCTTGTTACTTGCAATGCTGTGGTCATTCTGGCATTTTCTATAACAGAAAATAATAAAACAAATGACAAAATGTTTATACTTCCAAGTCTTGTACCCTATTTGTGGAATAGAGCAACTAAATGACACTGCTCACAATTTTACCATCTTTTATAGTTTATGATAATACGTAGCTTGGTACATTTCGTCAAATTGAGGTTTATAAACCAAGATCATTACCTATGTATTTGACCGCCTGGCGCCATTGGTCGCCGCCGCCCTCTTGTTTTCGTGTTAGGCACATCTGCCCACGACAAGCCATAAAAAGGGCTGCTTTTACATGGAAAGTTCTGCCTTAACAATTGCCCCGACACACCAAAAAAAATATCATACAGCGAGAAAGCAAGGGTTTCGACAGTTACATTACTACAGTGTTTTGTTTTGAAATCAGGGAAAATTTGTGATTGTATGCAGAATGTCAAATATAAGATGCCACAGTATCAAACAAATCTGAAAAAGACAGATGTGTCCTGTGACCTGATTAGCTCCCATGTCAGATAATCCTTTCCCAAAAGCACCTATTGATGAATACCCAAAATATGATCCATTCAGACTGGATCCAGAAAGGAGCTTTAATCAAATGATGCTATGATACAGTGTTTCAGTCCACTATTCATTGATGTAGGCCTTGGATTAGTGCCCTTGGATCAACTTCACAATGGGCAACGAATGGGATTTGGAAGGATCACAGCTCATTTTTCACGCAAGGTCACGTAAAGTGCCTTAGATTTCATTCAGTTTCTGAGCAGCACAAAAGGCCATGGCTACTTCAGTAGAAATAAACGACAGTGTTTAAGACGCTATCTACCTGGAAGTTTTAGCGAACTATTCTGGGTAGCATTTGCCAAGCGATCTGTTTCTCATTTTAAAAGAGCGTTCTAATTTACTGAGCAGACTCCTCCGAGTATTCCAGGCAGTGTTCTGTTTTACATTCTGCCCAGTGTTCCATTCGACGCGGTCCGGAACGCACGGCTCGTGTGTTGGGGGATTGTTCTGTCCAGCATTCTCGCACATGCACGCAGGACTGGAAAAGCTGTTTTCAGCCGCGTTCACCCATTATTTATTAATCCATTTCACACAGCCAGCAGTCATTATGGATGCTACTGTCAATGGGTTTCTCTCTACCTCGCATTTATTTGATAATAAGCACAAGTGGGGTAGGAGATAAAAGCGCTGACTGCGTTCATTATGCGAGAGGGAGAGAGGACTCCTGCAGGCGAGGAGACTTAAAATGAGAGTTCTGTGTGGGAACAGGGCACGTCTGCTAAGCCTGTCTGGAGGCAATCGATGGAAATTAGCCAACGCTAAAGATGCACTTCCTGTGAGTGATGTCACGGGCGGTGCTCTGCTGTTTGGGAAAAAAAGAAAGAACTCACAGGCGATTAATGCGGAAGGTGCAGAGCAGAGAGAGGTGTGGGCAATGTAAGGAATGGAGCGATACGAAATTATTGGATCGAACAGTCCTAATACATGATAATGATGCTAACGGATGTTTGCTAAGGGCGTTATTTCTGGTTAATACCGGATGTGTTTTACGTATTCATTTGTTAAGTAAAACCAGTTCTCTTGGTTGACTCAAAGTTGAGTCTTTATTAGGCAGCCATGTTGTTCCAGCCACGTCTGTACCAAACACATACAACTGCTCCATACGCTAAATACTGAATACACTACACAACATTTACCACGATTGTGGTCCCGATTTACAGTCTGTACAATTGTCTGTAGATTTGAGTTGACAGGTTTCATAGAAAATCACAAGGTGTATGACTTCAGACTTTGATTCCATCTAGTCAGAGGATATCAAACATGTTTGATATTTTCAGCCGATTTTAGAACGCATATTGTTTTCATTTATCATGTGTCTCCTTGCAACAGTGTGCACGTTTCTGCATGAATTTGTTGTGATCGAAAAGACTTTAAAGTCTGGTAGTGTTTGATCCTCAGTCGTTTAGTGTATGATTCCCAGTTTTTCTCCTGTAACTATTTACAAAGTCGGCAAGTATATGATACCTAGTGTAAGCTAGTGTGTTCCAAACCATTGACAAAATTCACATTTAAAAGATATAAGCATTCAAAACTTCCCAAGGTTTTTTTCTCCATTCTGTCTCCGATGGAGTTTTGGTTCCTTGCCGCGGTCATTTCTGGCTTGCTTAGTTGGGGACACTTCTTTTCCAGCGATATTGTTGACTTGATTGCATAGATACTATTTAAACTGAACTGAGCTGGATGATAACATCACTGAATTCAATGATGAACTGCCTTTAATTAAAAATTGAGTGTTTACTATATTCCTTTTGCATTATTGACACACTATTCTCCAAATTAATGCTGTACAGTTGCTTTGACAAAATCTGTATTGTTAAAAGAGCTATATAAATAAAAGTGACTTGACTTGACTTGACTTCACAAAACTCAACGATTTTTGATGATCTTCTGGGCCACTCAGCTTCAGATTTTCTAACCAATCAAATGCTCTCTAGAATCTAAAGCGCCCTTCCGCTTATACAATAAAATACCCTAAAGCTGCACCTGAAAAATTGTTTATTCATTTAATTATATTATTTATAGTGAAAGGCACATATTGCACTACATAGGGCATAGGGAGTGATTTAGAGAGTTTAAACATGCTTTCCATTGGGGTGAATAAAGTCTGGTTTCATGTCAGTGTCACCTTAACTACCGTAGTGCACACAGTGTGCTCCGGTCCAGAGACACAATATCGCAGAGCGGATCATATGCATGAGTCGGCACGGACCACAAAACCTATCAAACCCACCTGAATGTTGTATTTTAAACCGTGATGGAGGAGATTAAACATTGCAAATGGTTAGACATCCTCAGCATTATAAACAGCAATGATGAGGAGAAGAGATAACACCGGTGCCATGCACCAACATATATTACATTTTTTCAAACTGTACTCAGAAATTATGACTCTTCTTTTCCTACTATAAAAGTTAAGATACCAAATCCAGGGAAGTCTATAGTCCTTTTTTTTCAACCGTGGCGGTCACAGCTGTCGATTCTCCGATGCAAACAAAACGCAATTGGCTTTTAAAAAAGGGGGGTGGGAGACGTAGTTTTGGTTTGAAATTGGGGGGGTTGAAGTGTGAATGTTTTAGTAGAGTCACTCGGCATGCTCACCTAGTATATAAGGTTTTTTTATTTGTTTGTTTGCTTATATATTTATTTTTGTGAAATGTTCTTTTGTGCTATCATCTAATGCAAAGTTTTGCAATAAAGTAACATCATAGTTAACATTAATGTTTTTACAGGCTATAGTTTACAGAATGTTCTAATTCAAAACCATGTCTGGGAAGTCCATCTAACTTAACATTGTTCTTATATTGATATAGGTATTTCTTACTCCTTAACAGTTCAATCGGGCTCTTAATGATTTAATCTATGCCATCTTTGGGAATATCTGAAGGCCATGTACTATAGTTCTTAACTGTAGCATTTGTTATGAAGAAACAATGCCACAGTTCTATAGGAATCTATAAAACTATTCTCTTGTAACAGATCATCAATATACTTCTAACAAGAAGTAGACACATTTTACACCATAAATAAGCTACAATAAAACGGGATAAATTCCAGTAACCTGGTGGTCCTGAGTAGTTTAAAAAGTTTTAATCTATTAGTGCTGTTTCAAGACTGTTTTTTTTTTTTTTTCCTCTTATCATCATCTTTTTAGTTTATTTGCCTTTTTTAGATACTGTTTCTCGAAATGATTCAAATAGATCACATATTTGACAATCAGCTTCGCGATAGGAATGGCTTGCACAAATCTTATCACACTTCTCAAGCATGCTGGTAAACGTGTGCTGAGTACGCTGATCCGTGCACCGTTCATGAACTGCTCTTCAGTCATATTGTGCTGATAACTGCTCCGTTCGGTTCGTACGTTCGTAAGTTAGCGGTTATAAAAACGCTGAAGGCGCGATTTAAATAATTAATGAATAGTCTGATTCAAGGTTTCCATTGACCATGGTATAAATATTGGGGGGGTTGTACTTGCTAGTTTTGGAACTAGCCCTGGATGAGCCACTCGATATGTCCTGTCTAACTTCCTGTTCCAGTGGAAATTACGTCAACACACTGAAAGAAGCTGAGAGATTCAAGGCACTTTTTCAAGGCAGTCTTCCGACATCATACAATAGATTTGTGTGAGGAACAGACCGAAATTTAAGTCGTTATTCATTGTTGTTCATAATCTTCAGCTAAAAATGACCTGCCACACAAAGTCTGACATCTATTACTCCAAAACCCCAGCGGTTGTTGCATGTTATAACGGAATGTGATGCATCTGTTTGCATTTGAAAGCTGCAGTGGAGATTTTCCATCACTGTTTTCCATACAATGTCGAGATGCCTTGAAAATTTGTCCTTTGGTGGTCCAGCAAAAAATAAGAACATTTGAGTTTAGGATGAGTAAACAGCAGAATTTTCATTTTTGGCTGAATCTTTAATGTTTTGTCTTCAAATCGACAAATTAAATAAATTAGACTTTGTTAACTATGGAAGCCCAGCACTCGTATCCTGAAAACAGAGCATCATTACAGCCAACGCTTTGGCGACAGAAGGCCTCTCTCTCCACTCGCTTCCCTGTGGAATGCCCACCCACCAGAGGGACCGGGACGGAAGGGGCCGCCTGGAGATCTAGCCTAACCTGAGAGAGGTAGACTGGGCACGGAAAAGAAGCCGGGGCCCCTGGGGGCCTGTAGGTGGGAGCAGCCAGCTAGTGCGCTCCATCCCTTTGGATCGAGCTCTAATTGGAGCTGCTGGGCGAGCCGGGCCAAGTTCCCTGGGAACGGGGAGAGCCTGAGGGAGGGAGGGAGAGTGGGAGGAAGTGAAGGATGGACAGATAGAGCAAAAAGAGAGGAGAGAGGTTTAAAAATAGAGCAGGCAGATTAAGGAGCATCTGAGAGCGGTGCAGGGGATCGGAAAATCCGCCCTGCATGCCAGAGCTGACCAGACCTTCGGGGCATGAAAGCCAGCTCTTCGTCATCGCGGAGCAGGGCACGGCGTAGCACAGCCGCCCCCTGGCATACGTTTGCCTGGTCGTCGCGTGGCACGCGGCCCAGACTGGGGCAGCGCTAAGAGCAGCGTCAGCCTGAAACGATGACGATCCCTAGCTAAGCTTTCACACAACAGGTGGAGAGTACAGACACCTGTGGGAGATCGCACAGATCGACTCAGAATAACTGTCTTACACCTGGGTCCTGTGCACAGATGCACACCTCTTGTTGTGATATAAACTTTGCTGTGATAAAAACAACATAAACTAATACTGAATAATTGTACACGGTTTTAGAAAAATATATATTAATTTCTTGTTTTGCATAAAAAGGATCTGAACAGCCTCAAAGCAAGATAAATTCACATGAGAAGCAAAATTGCATACGATATGAAGACTTATTTTGCTTACCCCACTGGCAATGTTTTTCTTCTTGTGTTAAGCACAAATATAACCAAATGTATTTGATACTTAAAATATAATAAAAGATGAAAAATACATATTAATATTATAATCTGGATTATAAATAAATTTTATCTGTTGTCACATTTTATTTTAAAGGCCCCAATTCCACTATTAACTATGCCTTTTTCCTTAATAAACTCCCAATTTGCTGCTTATTTAGTTAGTAAGGTAGTTGTTAAATTTAGGTATAGGGTTAAGGTATTTAAAATATGGTCATGCAGAATAAGGCATTAGTATCTCTTTTATAAGTACTAATAAGTAATATGCATACTGGTTAATAGTGATAAATAAAGTGTTATCATTTATCTTATTTTAAGATAGTTTGAATGTGTTTACTGAAACAATAAGACAAAAATACAGATTAATGGGTAACACTATAGTATAGAGACCAGTTCTCCCTATTAAGGCACATGTTCTGCATGACACATATTCTACATCCTTAATCCTACCCAATACCTAAACTTAACTCCCTTACTAACTATTAATAAGCAGCAAATCAGGAGCTTATTGAGGAAAAAGGTCATAGTTAATGGCAAGAATTGGACCTTAAAATAAAGTGTGACCGATTAATAAAATGAGTTTTGCAGTGTGGGTCTTGATGCACACTTAATAGAACTACATTTGAATAACTAATTTGTTTGGTTCGTGTCTAACTGTGAAGGTAAATAATAGTGAATACATGTATCGACAAAAAGCAAGCTACTGATTCACAACAAACAGGCAGCATTTCTTCAGTCTTTTGTGCCGCCGCCGCTCTCTCCGCGAGCAAAGACACGAGCGTGCGCAACTATGACTGACTTTATCATTGAGCACAAAGTCATCCTCTGTTCTAGGCAGAGCATGCACAATTAATTAGTAAATCATTAATTAAGTCACGCATCGATTATTTCGGTTGCAGGGCGTGGAATGAGCTGATCGCTTTAATCAAACCCCAAACAGATTGGGAAGCACCTGGTCACATGATTGTTAATTAAAACCTGCTACATTAATGCATTTAAGAGGCATCCTTTAATATTCAAGTTGATGAAAAAGAACTAAAGACTCATATATGAATTGAATACACAAAGTGGCCCTTTTTCACAATAAGACATAGCACATAAATATGCACTCGGTTACATACATGCACACATACACACACTCGTGCTCTGTTAGCCTGGCACATAGGGTCCGCTCATT